>ML413855.1:0-38346 GCA_005239525.1 Nicotiana knightiana
TATATATATATATATATATATATATATATATATATATATATATATATATATATAATTCCAACAATAAATTCTTATTAACCGTGCCTAATTTAGTTGCACAGATAGATTACTAACTTTATTTTTTCTTATTCGGCAGTTTGTCTGTAGAAACTAGGCCCAGCTGATTTCCTAATGGGCTAACTTTTTGAAGCCCAACTGTTATAATTTTGAGTTGAAATTACGTTAGGTGGACATTTTTGGGAAAATGAAATTATATAAGCACTCTCAAAATAATCAGTGGCGAAGTCACATGGTCACAAGGGTGGTCAACTGACCATCCTTCGTCGAAAAATTACACTGTATATAAGTAAAATATTATGTTTTAAACGTATATAACACATATTGAACACCATTTGTCGGAAATTTTTTTCACTTCTTTCAAATTTGAATACCCTTGGGAAAATTCCTAACTTCGCTACGGTAAATAATAGCCGAAAAATATATATTAGTTGTATAATTTTTGTATATATATACATTCTATGTGGGTATATACAAAAATTATATTATTTTTTTGGCTAACAAACGTAAATAGTATCTGGCGCGAACTAAAAGTGATAATACTCTAACATTTTTAAGACCAACATTTATATTTTGACCCATTAGAATAATCTGAGCTTTTTAGCCTTACGTAAGATTTTCTTCTTCTTCTACTCCTGCTTCATCCTTCTGCATTTCTTCTTCTCTTTTCTCTTACTTTTTTTATAATAAATTATGAGCAGACAACTAAAATAAAAAAATAATAGAATATATGGCATAGAAAATTAAAGATTCGTTACTTAGTTGTGATTAAATTTGAGTGTATAATATTACATTGAGCTTATATTGTCTAGCTTTAATAATTTGGATTAGCTTCGTTGAAATATTTTGAAAAATACTATTGTTGATTTTTGCTTGAGCTTGAAAACAATTTGTTGAAGATAAAAATATGTAGGTGTATTAAATTTTGAAGGTTTAATTTGAATATAACTAATAAAAATTATTGAAATGTGGAATCAATGGAATTTTTGCAAATCAGCAATGGCAATGATCAGAATTTGTGGCTAATTATGATGATTGCTAGGATATTTGCAAATCTGCTATGATGATGGTCAGAATTTACGGCCGATGATTATCGAAATTTCTGCAATCAATTATAGCGATGATCAGAAGTTGTGGCTAACTATGACAATTGATCGGAGATAGTTTTTGACACGGGTTAAAAATAATAATACTCTTTATCATTTCAATAGCAAAGCTCACACTTTTGAAGAATTAACCTAAATAGATATCTATCCAACTGCATAAATTAAAAATAATGAACGTATGTATAATAAATTTATAATTCATATACTATAATATGTGTATAATCATATAAAATAAATATATAAATCATATATACGTAAATAATTAATTTGACGGACTATTTGTGTAAGACATTAGAATTGTATGGTATAGTGTTGCAACTTTTCCTTAATTTTTATCTGCTACTATCTTACTTCTCTCTTTGATACGAAGAAAAATACTTTTCAATTTTTTTTTTTTTTTTTTGAGATTTGATTGCTACAAACTATTTTTGGAAATAAATAATTTTTACCAAATACCAAAAAATGACTTCTCTAACTGGGCCGGCCAACATTTAAGTATTATTTTTAATCTTTAATAATCAAATTTTTTATTAAAAACGGAGTCTCATTTACTAACATTATTATCAACCTTTACAAAATTTTCCTCTTTAATCAAACACACACAAAAAAAAATCATTTTCCATAAGAAAAAAATATTCTTCATACCAAACACTTATATCAAGATGGGGATGTTAATAAATTGCTCTACCTTTTCCCATACCTTTTCACTTTCACAGTGTCACTATAATGTGTTATTCCACATCATTTTGCGAGCCTAAATATCCACCTCGTGATGAAAATGAAAGGGAAACCACCACATTATTAACAGGAAAAAAAAAAAAAATTCTTTGTATAGTTGTTCTCTTTGTTCTATAACAAAGTAATAAAAACTTTTTATTAACCTTTTTTTTTTCCTTGGACAGTTATTCTAGCTTAAATATTGGATTATGCTTAGATGTGTTACTTCAACAACAGCGAGAAAATTTCGTATAATTCAAAAAATCAGTGGAGGAGGTCTTTTTATTTCACACCAGAAATTTAGGTGTGGTCTACCTAAAATATATATATATAAATATATAATATCTTTTCACTTTCTCTCTATTTTTTCCTTTCGGGTTCAGTTTGTAAAAGATAAAAAAAAAATCTCATATGCAATACTTTTGAAGAAAAATTAATTTACTTAAAGCAATTTGGAAATCAAGTAATTCCAAAGAACATTTTTAAAACTTTTTGTTGAAGGAGAGTCTTGAAGCAACGATAAAGTTATTTTTGTATGATTTATAGGTCACGGATTCAGCCCGTAAAATCAGTCATCAATGCTTGCATCGGAGTAAGCTATTTACATCACATTTCTTGAGATGCATTCCTTTTCATATAAAATACTTCATGCATCGGATTCACTTTTTTTTTCTCTTGGATTTTTTGCTGATAATAGTAATCTAAAAAGTGAAGAACACATGTTATGATGAAAGAACACAAGAGACATGACGTTTGGAGGGTTAGAATAATTCAACTGTTGTACTGTATTCAGAAATCGTTGTCATAACTATTAAGTCAATGAGAAAGAGCATATCACAGTCACAAATTTGAATGTGCCCTTTTGCTTTCAATTCCTTGGACTCCTTATTCATTTCCTTTGACCAATCTCTTGCTTACTTTTTTTTTTTGGTTAAATAATAGTGGTGTCTAATTAGGTAGTTCATTTAACACGAGATCTATCGAAAATAATTTATCTACTTCAAGGTTTTTTCGCATGGTTGAATAAGCATGTTAAAGTAAAAAAGAACGAAGGAAATAAAGTGAAAATAAAATAAATAAATAAATAAATAAAAAGGATATATATGTATTCCTTAAAATACTCATCGAACCCAGTTGTAATCATAGTCTTGGAATTTGATTTTGATAGTGATAAGAGCATCGCATATTAAGAGGTGATAGTGATATCTCAATACTGATTGTGTGTTCAAAATAAAATTATTTTGTGATATCCTTATTGGTGTATAAAATTAGTAATGCAATATTTAACGTTTTAACATTACTGATATTGACCACTTATATGAGAAAAGTTAGCAGAAAGAATTAAAAGAAAAAAGAAAACCACATATCTTCAACAATGTTTTTATTCTAATATAATTATAACGGTTTAAAAGATCTGTTTAACGTTTATCAAAAAAATTATTCACCTCTTCAAGATTCCATGTCTTGGAATATACAGTTTAATTTTGTTTTAAATTATACCATGTCTCAATTTATGTAATATTTTTTTGCTTTTTGAGATTCAAAATTATAAATTTGAACCATATATTTGAACATAGAATCTTTATATATTTTAAAATAAATTTACATATTTAAAAATTACGTAAAAAATATTGTAAGCAACACAATAAATTCAATGCTTAAAATCTTAAAAATTGAACCTAAAAAATTTAAATTCTGAATGGCAGATTATTAAAACAGTCATAACTTTAATTTTGATCTACTATAACAGTCAAAATATGGACGCCGTTGTTTTCACGATGAGACGAGCCTAACTGCTCATAACTAGTCTATGCGTGCCATCTTTTATCCATAAATTCTTTTTAACTTTGCCATTATTTGGTGTATATATAGTATATTTTGCTATTTTGGTTGAAATTTATATTTTCATGTTGTTGTGTTCGTTGCGCTCCATAATTTGAAGATTTGATGCTAATAATGCGTTACGGCCATTTTATGCAAAATTGGTAACTTTCTAACTCAAATGAAACACTTTTAGATCAAGGATATATATATATATATATATATCCTTGATCTAAAAGTGTTTCATTTGAGTTAGAAAGTTACCAATTTTGCATAAAATGGCCGTAACGCATTATTAGCATCAAATCTTCAAATTATGGAGCGCAACGAACACAACAACATGAAAATATAAATTTCAACCAAAATAGCAAAATATACTATATATACACCAAATAATGGCAAAGTTAAAAAGAATTTATGGATAAAAGATGGCACGCATAGACTAGTTATGAGCAGTTAGGCTCGTCTCATCGTGAAAACAACGGCGTCCATATTTTGACTGTTATAGTAGATCAAAATTAAAGTTATGACTGTTTTAATAATCTGCCATTCAGAATTTAAATTTTTTAGGTTCAATTTTTAAGATTTTAAGCATTGAATTTATTGTGTTGCTTACAATATTTTTTACGTAATTTTTAAATATGTAAATTTATTTTAAAATATATAAAGATTCTATGTTCAAATATATGGTTCAAATTTATAATTTTGAATCTCAAAAAGCAAAAAAATATTACATAAATTGAGACATGGTATAATTTAAAACAAAATTAAACTGTATATTCCAAGACATGGAATCTTGAAGAGGTGAATAATTTTTTTGATAAACGTTAAACAGATCTTTTAAACCGTTATAATTATATTAGAATAAAAACATTGTTGAAGATATGTGGTTTTCTTTTTTCTTTTAATTCTTTCTGCTAACTTTTCTCATATAAGTGGTCAATATCAGTAATGTTAAAACGTTAAATATTGCATTACTAATTTTATACACCAATAAGGATATCACAAAATAATTTTATTTTGAACACACAATCAGTATTGAGATATCACTATCACCTCTTAATATGCGATGCTCTTATCACTATCAAAATCAAATTCCAAGACTATGATTACAACTGGGTTCGATGAGTATTTTAAGGAATACATATATATCCTTTTTATTTATTTATTTATTTATTTTATTTTCACTTTATTTCCTTCGTTCTTTTTTACTTTAACATGCTTATTCAACCATGCGAAAAAACCTTGAAGTAGATAAATTATTTTCGATAGATCTCGTGTTAAATGAACTACCTAATTAGACACCACTATTATTTAACCAAAAAAAAAAAGTAAGCAAGAGATTGGTCAAAGGAAATGAATAAGGAGTCCAAGGAATTGAAAGCAAAAGGGCACATTCAAATTTGTGACTGTGATATGCTCTTTCTCNATGTGATAGATTAAGGTTCGACCTTGAACCCACACCGAATCTAGGTTCGAGGTTACACCGTCAAGGCTCGAGCCCCCGGGACCGAACAAAATCGAGATCGAGGAAAATTTACTGAGCCGGATAACAGAAAGATGAAACATCAGCGATCGAGCGGAGATCTCGGCATGTATAAAAGATAGGCCGATTAATTAGCCAATCATTAGATTTCTTACTTCATTCAGAAATGTACCAAGAGTAGGACTCCCCTACTATATAAAGGGTGTATGATCATTTGTAAAACGCATCACATTAACGCAATACAAAGCAATACACTACCTTTTTCTAGCTTTCATTATCTTGTTACTCTGTTCTTATATCAGTAGAAACTTCTCTTGGTTCAAGGGTGATCAAACTCGTGAGCCAAGGCTATTCGTTTCGTTTCGTTTCGTTTGCATTTATTTCTTTTATCGTCAATTTCAATATTAATGTATATTCTCTTAATTTGTGCCAAGTTATATCATGTATCCTTAAACCGCATATAAATTCAATTGTTATCCGTTTCTAGGGTAAACAGTTGGGCGCTCACCGTGGGACTAAGGATAATAGTGATTGCCTGGTACTAACTTTTGTAGCACACACTATTTTACACTTGTTCTTGTGAGCATCTTTGATTCCAGGATCAAAATGTCGAACTCTCACACAACACCCGTACACATGGACAATGACTTCGGTCACTATAAGGAGAATGACAACATAGTACCAGGGAACGACGTACCTTCAGTTGGCCTCGATGGAGTTCCGGCTATAGATCCAATCGACGTCAGCTCGCATGTAGCCATCAATGCAAATTTGGCCATCGATCCCGAGAGTAACATCCGTAGGGATGTTCGATCGGCCGCTTAGAGCACACATGGCGACGAAGAGGACTGAATCAGCCTTCAGGTGATCTTCGAGATGTTGCAGGCTCAACAAACCGCGATTGCCCATCTCCAAAACCAGAATCATGCACCAAGCAGGATCGAGACCGAGCCATCCCAGGAAGTTGTTCACAGGGCCAATCAGTGTCAAGAAAATCGAAAGAGAATGAACCGGGGGCAGATCTCGCAATCATGAAGATGCTCGAGGACTGACGAAACGAGTTGAGTCGGGGGAAAAGAAGATCGAAGCAAACCACAAGAAGGTGGAAACTTATAACTCGGGGTTGATCAAATCCTAGGGGCACCACCAATATTGAAGGGTTTGGATTCCAAAAAGTTCGTACAGAAGCTTTTCCCCCCAAACGCGGCTCCCAAACGGATCCCCAAGAAATTTCACATGCCCGAGATTCCTAAGTACAATGGGACGACCGACCCAAACGAGCATGTCACCTCTTACACATGTGCAATTAAAGGGAATGATCTAGAGGATGATGAGATCGAATCTGTGTTACTAAAGAAATTCAGGGAGACCCTGTCATAGGGAGCTATGATATGGACAACAATTTACCACCTAACTCTATTGATTCTTTTGCTATGCCTGCATATTCCTTTCTAAAGACACACGCCAGAGCCATTAAGGTCGAGACTAGGAAGTTGGGCCTCTTCAAGGTAAGGCAGAAAGATAATGAGATGCTCAAAGAGTTTGTGTCTCGGTTTCAAATGGAATGAATGGATCTACCACCGGTCGTCGATGATTGGACCGTTCAAGCTTTCACTCAAGGACTAAATGTACGAAGCTCAGTGGCTTCACAATAGTTGAAGCAAAACTTGGTTGAATACCCAGAATTTACTAGGGCTGATGTACATAATCAGTATCAATCAAAGATTACAGTCGAAGACGACCAGCTGGGGGCTCCTTATGGTTCCTTTTATCCTTTCAGGTGCGTTGACATAATCAAGAGGGACATTGATCGAGAACCAAGGTTGAACAGGGATCGATACCAGCCGTATAATAGAGGTCATAGGAGCAAGGATCTGGCCGCAACCCTGTACAAAGTGAAAGGAGAAATGATCGATGCCAGAGATCTTAAGGGCTCATGAGAAAGAATGGTTTCGACAGGCATACCAGACCTAAAAAAGTACCACGATTGCCTGAATATAACTTCAATGTTGACGCATCCGCCATCGTATCGTCTATCGGATGCATCAAAGATACTAAATGGCCTCGACCTCTGCAGACCGATCCAGCCCAGAGAAATACCAACCAAATGTGCAAGTATCATGGCACCCATAGCCACAAAATGAAAGATTGCAGACAGTTGCGAGAAGAAGTAGCCCGGTTATTCAACGATGGGAACCTTCGAGAGTTTCTGAGTGATTGAGCCAAGAATCATTTCAGAAGCAGAGATTCCAACAAACAAAATGAGCAAGAAGAACCTCAACACATCATCCACATGATTGTCGGAGGGGTCAATGTTCCCCAAGGGCCAATGTTAAAACGCACCAAGGTGTCGATCACAAGGGAGAAATGAACTCGGGATTACGCACCAGAAGGAACCTTATCCTTCAACGACGAGGACGCAGAAGGAATCATGCAGCTCCATAACGATGCACTGGTAATATCTGTACTCATGAATAAGACTCGAGTTAAACGTTTGTTAATTAATCCAGGTAATTTGGCCAACATCATTCGATCAAGGGTCGTAGAAAAGCTCGGCCTACAAGACCAAGTTGTGTCTGCAGCCCGAGTGCTAAACAGATTCAACATGGCTTGTGAAACTACTAAGGGAGAAATAACTTTGCCAATGAACGTGTCCGGGACCATCCAAGAGACTAAGTTCCATGTGATCGAGGGAGATATGAGGTATAACACCCTTTTGGGGAGACCATGGATCCACCAACATGAGGGCAGTTCCCTCGACCCTTCACCAGGTTATAAAATTCCCGACACCGGAGGGAATCAAAACAATCTACGGGGAGCAACCCGCTACAAAGTAAATGTTTATAGTTGATGAAGTGATTCTAGTATCGGCACTCTTCTCGATGAAGGGGTCAAATTCGAAGGGAAAACAGGAGGTCAAATAGAAATCACAGACGCCGGCTTCGACCCAACTAGAGAAGCATGGGACTGACGAAGATGATGATTATGGGGTCCCTCGATCCTTCATAGTCCCTAATGACTTCGATGCTACCAATTCATGGTCGAAGAGTTGGAGCAAGTCATACTAATCGAATATCTGCAGGAACAAAAGGTATACATGGGCACGGGGTTAACTCCCGAGCTTAGGAAAGAACTTATTCAATTTCTTATAGCTAACATGGATTGTTTTGCTTGGTCTCGTCTTGGCATGATAGGGATCCCACCGGAAATCACCACCCATAAACTAAGCTTGGACCCGAAGTTCCATCCGGTGAAGAATAAAAGAAGACCCCAGTCCGAGATCAAGAATGCCTTCATCAAAGACGATGTAACCAAGCTTCTTAAAATAGGGTCCATCCGGGAAGTAAAATACCCCAAATGGTTAGCAAACGTAGTAGTAGTCCCTAAGAAAGGGAACAAACTTAGAATGTGTGTAGATTACCAATATTTAAATAAATCATGCCCTAAGGATTCTTTTCCTTTGCCTAATATCGATCGCATCATCAATGCCACGGCCAACCACGAGACCCTCAGTTTTCTCGATGCCTATTCCGGGTACAACCAAATACAAATGAACCCGAATTATTTGGAAAAGACCTCGTTCATCACTAAATATGGTACCTACTGCTATAACGTAATGACATTTGGATTAAAAATTCTGGTTTCACTTATCAACGCCTAGTAAATCGGATGTTCAAAGAACAAATAGGGAAATCTATGGAAGTTTACATTGATGATATGTTAGTTAAATCCCTGCGAGAAGATGACCATTTGAAGCATTTGCAGGAAACCTTCAGTATATTGAGGAAATACAACATGAAGTTAAACCCGGTAAATGCGCGTTTCGGTCGGGTCGAGATAATTTCTCGGATTCATGGTATCCAGCCGAGGAATAGAGATCAACCCCGACAAGATCAAAGCTATCGAGGACATCATGGTAGTAGAAAACGTAAAGGTCGTGAAGAGGTTAACCGGGCGCATAGCCGCCCAGGGGAAATTCATCTCGAGGTCCTCCGATAGGATCCATCGATTTTTTTTTTGCTGAAGAAGAAAAATTACTTTACACGAACTCCTGAATGCCAGCAGTCCTTGGAAGAACTTAAACAATACTTATCGATCCCACTGCTACTTCACTCACTGAGGGCAGACGAATAATTGTACTTATATTTGGTAGTGTCGAAGATAACAGTAAGTGGAGTCCTAGCCCGGGAAGAACAAGGTACGGAATTTCCGATTTATTAGGTTAGCGGGACCTTGGGCGAGGACGAAACTAGATATCCCCACCTAGAAAAATTGGTGCTCGCTTTGATAAGCGCCTCTAGGAAACTAAAACCGTACTTTTAGTGCCACCCCATATGTGTTGTAACAACTTATCCATTTGGAAATATTATGCACAAACCTGAGCTTTTGGGATGGTTGGCCAAAAACATGCACCGGCGATTCACCAACCCGGGGAACTACTCCATTCAGTCTTATCACCATGACCATTCATGAAGTGGTGAATGGACATCATTGACCCTATTTTTCTAAGTGGGTTTAAGCACAATCCTTCGAGAAGGTTAGGGAGAAGAAAGTCATCGACTTCATTTGGGACCACATCATATGTCGGTTCGGGATGCCATCCGAAATTGTGTGTGACATGGGAAATAGTTCATCGGCAATAAAGTAACCAAATTTCTTGAAGATCATAAGATCAAAAGAATCATATCAACACCTTACCGTCCTAGCAGGAACGGGCAAGTGTAGTCGACCAACAAAACCATCATCCAAAATCTTAAGAAGAGGATAACCGACGCCAAAGGAAAGTGGAAGGAAATCATGTCCGAAGTTCTTTGGGCATATGACACAACCTCGAAATCCAGTACTCTACCCCATTCTCATTGGTTTATGGCACCGAAGCTCTAATATCGGTCAAAGACGGAGAGCGGAGTATTAGGTTCCGATATGTAACAAAGGAATCAAATGGCGAGGCCATGAATACGAGCCTAGAACTATTGGATGAAAGGCTTGAAGCCGCCATCGTCCCGTTGGTCGCCCAAAAACAACAGATCAAGAGATACTTATATCGAAGAGACGATCTTCGATATTTTAATGTCGGGGAATTAGTGCTAAGGAAATTCACCCTCAACACCCGAAATCCGAACGAAGGGAAATTGGGTCCTAATTGGGAAGGACTATACCAGATTCTCGAGGTCACCAAGAAAGGGTCCTACAAGCTCGAAACGATGAATGGAGAAAAACTACCGAGCAATTGGAATATATCTCACCTAAAATGGTATTACTGCTAAGGTACAACCCCATTTCATTTCCTTTCTATTTCAAACTAACACTTGGAGGTGGTCAACAAGAAACGAAAATGGATATTTCGGCGAACGACACGAAGTCTTTAGGTCTGGAAGCACGTGCTGCACTCTTTTTTTCCTTAGACCGATTTTGTCCCAAATGGGTTTTTCGGCGAGGTTTTTAATGAGGCAACAATGGATCGTGCTAACTTAGAATCAAGCCTGATTACGAATCGGCACCGAAGATCAGTTCAACAATATATCCGAGGTTCCTTTGCAATCAACCTCGAATACTGGGGGCTACCCTCGGATATGGATTATCTTTGAATATCAACTCTAGCAAGGAAACTACTTCATAAAGTAAGGGTCTCGATAGATAGGATTTATTGTAAGGGCCAAACGGTCAAAACGAACCGTGCCCACGTAGATTGCTCGAGCTCTGGCATAAAACATGTACGCATGTATGAATGTTTTGATCAAGAATAAAGAGAAGTACTTTCCTTGCAATCATCTTATATTTTAAAATTTTCCTCTTTACATACCCTAAAGAGCTTCATACTTCCAAAAATAACGAGCCCAAGGCAATACATAACCGGAATATGAACGATCACATACTCACTCGGGGACTACCGTCCAACTCAAACAGTCTAAGTCATCGGGGCCTTGGGGGAAAAGACCTATTAGGCAACTCCGCAGTTTCTAAAGGTCACGGCCACCCCACTCGGGGAATTTTATCTCGGACAAGCCCGGATAACTCAGGAAAACAAGCCCAATGGGCAGCTCCCGAACTAAAAGGCTACAGCCAAATTAACACGGTTCAGAGACGTCCAAAATCCATAACAAAAACTAGGCCTTCAAAAAAGAAAAAATTTCACAGCCGATTCTAAAAGATACCCTCGGCAAACTATAATTTTAGTTACTTACTTTTGGATAAAGTTCGCGGTAACAATGAACCCCCGAGATGCCTCAAAACAAAATAATGTAAAGGCAGTGTTTGTCCGAACTTACACAATCTAAGTTATTTTATGCTAAGGCATTACAGACTTTGTGAATACAAGTAATAAAGCAAGGGAAACATTTGAAGACCCGAAAGGTGAAGAAAGCCTTATATATATAATAATTCTCTTTTACAAAGGCCAGAATGGTCTAGTACAAAAATTTACATGGCCAAAACGACCTCTAAAAGATGCAAAATAAAGAAATAAATATAAAGGCCTAAGTGGCCTGCTCTTCATCGGAGGTAGCATCTCCATCCTCGTGATCTTCCCCGTCTTCGGACTCACTTAAGCTCTCGGAATCTTCCTCATGAAAGGATAGCTTCGAGGCCCTGGCTTCCTCTGCTTTGTCATTCTCGATTTCGTCCAGGACATCGAAGCCTTGAGCATGAAATTCCTCGAGGGCTTCCCTTAGAGCTTGCCATCTGGCATGATCCACCATGCTCTTGACCTTCGCCTGGATGGCCTAGACACCGACCTTGAACTGGGCCACTTTAGCATCGACTTTGGTGTTGGCCACGGCCACCTCAGATCTGGCCACTTCGAGTTCATTGGCCAAGTTTTCCTTATCAGAAATAACCAAGTCCAACTGACATTGAAGCTCCTCGATTTCCTTGACTTGCATCGAGGCCTTTTTTTTGTAGCTTGGAGCTGGGTCTCGGCCGACTCCAGTTGTGCTTGGATAGTTTCCTTTTTCGAGGCTAAGATATACATATTCTTCTTGAATTCTTCAGCCTCGGCCTGTATCACATCTACTTGTGTCTTGAGCTATCCGATCTGTTCGAGCCTCTGTCGGACCTGAAGGATCGGATCGTTAGTTGACATGCTCACTCTGAGCCACTTCTAAATCGGCCCGAATCTTCTCACTAAGAAGCTTGTAAGTATCCCCTTTCTCGGTGAGTTCCCGGACCTCAGCCTCGTGCTCTTCCCGGATTCGGAAGAAAGCCTCATGATGCAACATCCAAGCCTCCAAGCACGAAGAAATATGTTAGAATTATTTACAACTTTAAGTTTAAAATAAATAATAAAGTGTCCCTCGAACTTACCCGATTCAAAGCATGTTGGGCCTCGTTAAAGAGGAAAGGTGCCTCCACCGCATTCACCATGGCCTGGTCTTCCTTGGTCACCAAGCATCTAAGGTAGTTTGCAACCCCCACGGGGGCAGAGAAGACCCAGGCATCTTCTTGGATAGAAGAAGTTATCGACCGCCTGCGGTCGGGGTTAACGCTTGGGGCCGGGAATTGATCTACCAATTTTGGGATCGATGAAGACCCAGTAGCAGCCGATGACAGTATCTTATTTGGCACCAGCAAGTCACTAAGTCTGGCGACATATTTCGAAGCGGTGGACTCAAATTCGTCTAAGAAGTCGTGGATAACAGTCACCCCCTAAGGCCCCTCGTAAGAACGACTTTCTAACATATCGGCCTCACAAATCATGGCATCAGAAATTTAAGGGGATCCAAAAATATCAATCACTCTGAGCTCGTCCCTCGGGGCATCTTTTGCAGCTCGAGAAGCGCCCCCCTGGTCTCTTTCACGACTCTCTCGGGGACTTCAGCCACTGCCTCTTCTACCGCCTCCATGGCTCGAGATGTCTCAAAGTCGCGTTCTTACTCGGGACACCCGCTAAGATTTTTCTTCCTCCTCCTCAGACTCGTCCCTCAACCAATTGAGTGAATCCAATAAGAATTCTCGGCCCCCAGCTTTTTTAGGCTTTTGCGCCAGCCGGTTCCTCGACCTCTTCTTTTCAGAATCGGAGGGAATCGGGGCTTTTCTTTTCCCCTTCTTTTCGACCTGTTTTGGAGCAGGGGGATCATCGTAAGTATCATCATTGGTTTATGGAGGCCTCATCTCGACGTCCTTTGGTAAGCCTTCGAAACAAAAGCATAACAAATCAGGCACTGAGGACAGAAAGAAATGATATCAAATGTATAAGGGAAAAACTCTTACCATCGACCCTTCGACAGTTCCATCCAAGACCGCTCGGAGTACAACCTCTACGACACAAGGACCTCGACCTTTTCCTTATGTTCCAAAAAACAACGAGATTGAACCTTCAAAGTAAAGTACTACTTACGTTTCATGTTCCATTTCACGGGAAATGGCATGTCTTCAGTAGGGATCAGGTCCAAAGTCATTACTTGAAAAAATCAACCCATCCAACCTCTGTCCCAAGGTTCATCTATGCTGGAGAACAGACCCCTACTGGCCCGGCTAGCAAGCTTGATCAACCCCCCTCGATAGAGTCGGGGACTATAGAGGTGTATAAGGTGGTCGAGGGTAAAGGGACATCCCTCGATTTTGCTTACGAAAAAATCGAAGGAGAGGTGGATTTGGTCAAGAGTCACATAATACCTCTTGAAAAAGGCAATGATAATAGGGTCTAAGGGACCCAACACTCCACGTCGATAGTGATCGATTCCTCGGGCGAAGGAACCATCACATGCTTATTGACCCAGTTGCAGTCCTCTTTAACCATGGTGAGGAGGTCTTCGGTGATTGTGAAAATATACCTCGAGACCGGATCACGTCGGCAAACTATCGAGGACGTCTTTAAAAACTTAAAATCAGTAACAGTAGGGCACCCTACCGCAATGAATTCCTCAGGGTGAGGTTCTGTCACAACCCCGCCGCCCCGCCGTCGTCGGGTCCTGATGAATAAGCTGCCTTCTTTTGTGGTACGATTTTAGAAGTTTTCTCCATTGAAGAACAGGCGAAAATATAATTAGGATGGTATGCGGTTTTATGAAAGTACCTGTCTCATAAGAAGCCAACATGAAGCTCCCACTGGATTGTGTATGCACCAGAGGTGCAAGTATCATAATAAGAGCTTCAATTCGTGGATATGAATCATACCTATGTGGAAGAGAGGTTATGAAAGAGATCGAAGATATGATGTGAGACTTTAAGATAAGTAAGTTAAAGGTGGACAACGTATGAGATACTCAAATGCAGAAGGTTGTGAATAGTCCTTACTTCGGATAGAGGGCAAGAAGTGCAGGGATTCAATATCCAGGAATGATAGCGGCGTCGTCAATGTCATGTCTTCCATCCTATGGTTTCTAGGTATCGAGAAGCCTGATTAAGAGAGAAAAGAAGAGTTAGAGACGATGTGATGTCTCGCTTGATGTTCCAGAATGACATAAGGAAATCTATTTGCAAGCAAGTTGAAAGGTTGCGAGTAGTATAAATAGATATGTATAGGTCGCAAGCTAAAGTATAGTAAAGCGACAAGGTTTTATGACAGGAGTAAGGATAAGAAAGGGCGGGTGAGAAGGTGACGAGAAATGTATAAGTCCTCAGGATTAAGCCCATGAAAACAAGAGAGCTAATGGTTTCTCTAAGTTATAGAAAGTTCAGTATAGCCTGAATAACTCAAAGTAGTCTAAGACTAATAGCATTTAGAAGAGATGAAATGCTGCCCTATTAATAGAATAAGGGTGTAATTGTGGTAAATAAAGGATGACATTTGGGTCTTCGATTGAGTTATGATTTGAAGAAAAAAAAAAGGGATGTCATGAATCACGTTGGGATGCTATGAAATACGATTATGAAAGCATGGTATCGCCCCTGGGTCGATCAGTCTAATTACTTCAGATGTTCCCCGATGAGACGTGAGCCCTAGGGGCAGTGTTACATAAGAGGTCAAGTTATCGGTATTAAGGTGAATCAACAATGGATGGATAAAAGTTCCAAAGTATGAGATGATATTAGACCATCATTCTTAAAATGAACAGTAATGAAGAAGCTTTAATGGATATAGATTTATGCATATATGATAAGCAACGAGAGTAACCTGGAGTTTGGTAGCAGACCTCTGTAATGATAAATCAAAGTAAGAGTTATGGCAGTAAAGTCATATAGATGGATAAACGGATATATGAAATAAGGTATAACAATATCCGTAAGTTCAACAAAGTATCGAGCAAAGAAATTCAATATACCTATAGATGCCTAGAGAGACATCTTATCAAGCTCTGTATATGCTTACAAAGTGAGGTCTAGATATTGGATTAAAACTAGAGGAAAAAGGAGAGAAGAGTCTCATAGGCGCACATACAAGGAAAAAGTCGTACAGGCTACATGAAAGAAGGTAGCAAGAGTTACGAGATTGGAAGAACTCCGACCACAGACCGTGGTGTGAGAAAGAGGCCTAAAGGGGGGAATGCCCTGGATTTTGGGATTCATTCATAGAACAGTTGCCTAGATGGCACGAGGAGTACTAAAGTATTCGCAAGATCTAGGTTATGATAATTATAAGTGCATCAGTCAACATTCGGGGACGATTTTACCAAACGGGGGAAATGATGTTACGTCCCGCATTTTCGTATGTTAAAGTTTCATCGTAAGTTAATCGACGTAAGTTCGGGAATGAGATTATTTTGAGATTATAAGCATTATGCTACTTCAAACAACTGAGGAGTAAATTCGTGGAGGAGGGAGGGTAAGAAAATAAAAAAAAAAGGGTTTCGTCGAAGTTTGACATTTTAGGATAAAAATACGGTCCGAGCTATAATATCCGGTATGTATGGCCTAGTGCATTATAAAGTGTCATATGATCATGATAGTGAGGTGTATAAGGTGTGTTAAAAATAAGTAATACTTTAAGTAATTTGAGTTAATTCTTGATTATGTTAATAATTGGGTAATTATGGATTTTTAGTGGGAGATTAACTAAGTAATTAAGCTAATTAGATAATTTTGGATATGCTAAATAAGCCAAAAATGTGGAAGCAATTGGAACAAAGATCAAAGACACAAAATGTGACTCTTAAAGTGCATAAGATGGGTGTCACAATTAAAGGATGAGGTGGCTTAGTCATGTAAAGTGTAAAAGATGTCTCAAAATAGAAAATTGAGATGCTTATGGAAAAAGATACAAGAAATGATTTCTTTCAGTAACATTCATATGAGTTATATTACTCAATACTATAGCAACTCATTCAAAAATGTTAGCAACGTGAATTTTTCTACAAAAACCATACGAGACTACGTAATATTATGACAACGGGATTTTGCGATTCTAAGGGAGTCCGGTGCAATCTTCTCAAGAATATCATATGAATTTTCCCCTACTTCGATATGTCGTTACATGTTGTCGCAATTGACGTGTGTTGGAAGGATTGTCAATATAATCGGCTCAGGTATGTTAAGGTTAAGCCCTTCCTTCATTTTGACATGATCTCGTAACTACATGAGTTTGAATACGAGGCATAAAGAGAAATTTATATTCTTGAATTTATGTGCATTTTTCTAGTCTCATAAGTTACAACATTCTCCCTTATTGGAATTTTATATTCAATTGAGTATTTTCTTCTTTGAGCCAGTAGAGCAGAGAGTATGTATACATATACAACATTACATTATTTTCACCACCATCGAGTTATAATCGGTGGGCAGGCCCCTATTGAGCAACCTCTTATCAGATGGCAAGGTATATACCAAGCCTACTGTGGCCGAGCACATATGAGAGAGCCCAGTTGGCCGAGATAAAGAGCCTATTATGGCCGAGCGCCTATGAGAGAGCCTACTACGGCAGAGCAGTTATACATACCGAGTCTTATAAGGGCAGACAATTATTACTTACTATATTGAGAGAGTTGAGTCAGTATCAGTAGGTAGGTATATCTTCAGATTATCTTTGACTCCTAGTTACTTTCAGTTATTATATTATCAATTCAGTTTTAGCTTTCAGTTATTTTATTTCCTTGCATATTCGGTACATTATTTCGTACTGACATCCTATTTTTCTGGGGACGCTGCATTTCGTGCGTGCAGGTCCAGGCAGACAGACAGGTAGACCTCCTCAGTAGGTGTTGCCCGAGTTCAGCTTTATTGGTAATCTCCATGTACTTCGTAGTTTCCAGGTCTAGAGTTTTGTGTACATCTTGTGTATATATGTATATAGTTTATGAGTAGGTCGGGGCATTGTAACGATCACAGTACATCCATCAGTAAAGTCTTGTAGACATATCCTGCCAGTTAGTGCAGTATGTTGGGCTTGTATGTGTTGTATGTATATTTGGTTGGTTTGTTAGTTGTAGTAATTATGACAGCCTTGTCGGCCCGACCTTATATTGATGTTTAGTCAGTGTTAGTTTCCGTTTTTTTTTATATTTTGCTTCGCAAATTGTCTTTCCATGTGGCCCATGGAAAAAGTATGACATTATATGTTCAGAGTCCCTTAGTCGCAAGTTGGTACGCAAGGATAGATGAGGCACCGGGTGCCGATCTCGCCCTCCAGGTTCGGGGCGTGATAAAGGATAGGCCGATTAATTAGTCAATCATGAGATTTCTTACTTCATTTTGAACTGTACCAAGAGTAGGATTCTCCTACTATATAAAGGGCTTTTGATCATTTGGAAAACACATCACATTGTACGTAATACAAAGCAATACAATGTCTTTTTCTAGCTTTCATTATCTTGTTAGTCTGTTCTTATATCAGTTGAAACTTCTCTTGGTTCAAGGGTGATCGAACTCTAGGCCAAGGCTATTCGATTCGTTTGGTTTGTATTTATTTCTTTTATCGTCAATTTCAATATTAATATATATTCTCTTAATTTTTGCCAAGTTATATCACGTATCCTTAAAATCACGCATAAATTCATTTGTTATCCGTTTTTAGGGTAAACAATATTACAATTATTTTTGCAACTCATATTATTGTTTTATCTCTTTTTTCAAGCGTTACAATCGTTCTCAAGACGAGTTCTTCAAATTTCTAATCTATATGGTAGCTTCCGTCAAGAGTACCACACTATACATTTTTCATATATTCTTTTTCCTTTTTTTGCTTAAAAGGAAATATTTTAACTTAATAGATAGATGGGAAACATTTAGAGTAATTAGACCCTTTTAAGTCCTTAACAAAAAGCTCCCCTAAGGAGCTGAAAATTCAAAATTTATAAAAAATTTCTAAGGAATATTATATTGCATCAATATTTGGCCAAGGTGTTACCTATATTATTACCTTCTATGTAAACATGCTCTATAGCAATAGGCATCTACGATCAAATTGGTTGTGAGCAAGGTTGATTTTCATGTGCGGACATGTTTACAATTTCTTTTGAGTCAATATTTTTTTTAATGCAATCAAGCCCTTTCTGTGAGCTAGTAAGAGTCAATGTCCCAGCCTATACATACGAAATTATGCGTTTAAACTTAATGAGTTTGACATTTAATGTCCTTAGGATTGAACTAATTAATTATTGTATATGGTCGAAATCGGGGAGCTCGATTTCGAAGGCTTAATCAGGCCTCGAGCTCGAGTTCGAATAAACCGAAGTAAGAATCAAGTCTGGCTGGGATGTGCGCACCTCGGGAAGAAAATCAAGGGCCTGACACGGTCTACCTGAAGACAGTACGATTTCGATGACACTCAAGGAAAAGCGGGAAAATCAAGGACACGTGGATCGGGGCGTAAATTGTGGGATAAAATTTGTACATGTTAGTACAAGTCCGTACTAGGTTGTTATACAGCTGTACCAATAGAATTCTTTGTCATAATTAGAAATATAACATATTAGGTTTTTCTCTTCCTATATAAAGGGGACCACAATCATTTGTAAAAGGATCATATTCACTGCAATAGAACATTCTATTATGCTTTTCTCGTTTACTGTGCTCAACAATTGTTCTTCAGCTTTATTGCTCTTAATTTATTGTTCATACTTTATTGTTCTTAACTCACCTGGAGACCCCCGAGGCTATTGAACTAGAGGTCCCTATTCCTTTGACAACACTGGTTTGGTTCATCATTTCTTCTCATTCATACTTAATATTTCCTGTCTATTTACTAGTATTGGAATAAACATATTTTTAGAACCACAAATCAAATATAATTGTTATCACTATTTTCGAGGTAAACAGTTTGGCGCCCACCGTGGGGCTAATGATAATAGTGATTATTTAGTGCCAGTTTTCTGATAACACACGTTATTCTTCACACTTTTTCTTGTCCAAGATTCTTTGATTTCAGGATTAAAATATGTCTAACTCAGCAAACGCACCGGTACATGGAAATGACGACCTCGATTCCATGGAGAAAACAATGTAACAACTTCGGGAACCAGTGTGCCTCCACTTAACCCTGGGGTAGCACCAGCACCAAACCCTGTCGACGTTGACTCATGCATTGCTTTGCACATCGATTTGGGCACTGATATTGAAAGAAGTGTACGCGGAGGGGACCAACCTGACGCACAGAGGACACAGGATCGAGAATAAAGAGAAGTTAGTCTACAAGTAATTTTTGAAATGTTGCAAGCAAAACAAGTTGCTATCGCTCAGTTGCAAAGTCAGCAAAAGACCTCGAGCGGAGCAGGACTAGGAACAACTCCTCGAATTGAACCAACCCCCGAGATATCAAGCAACAATGGGTCGGGAACTGACCCCATCATCATGAAAATGTTCGAGGAACTTACTAAGAGGATCAAGTCGGGAGAAAAAAGGATTGAGGACAATGATAAGAAAATGGAAACCTACAACTCGAGGGTCGACCAGATACCGGGAGCACCTCCATTTTTTAAGGGACTGGATTCAAAGAAGTTTGTACAAAAACCATTCCCCCCAAGTGCAGCTCCGAAGCCTATTTTGAAAAAGTTTCGGATGCCAGATATCCCGAAATACAACGGGACCACCGATCCCAACGAGCACATCACCACATATACTTGTGGTATAAAGGGGAATGATTTGAAGGACGACGAGATCAAGTCTGTATTATTGAATAAATTTGGGGAAACTTTGTCCAAGGGGGCCATGATGTGGTACCATAACCTGCCCCCGAACTCTATCGATTCATTTTCCATGTTATAAGACTCATTTGTAAAGGCACATGCTGGTGTCATAAAGGTTGCAACAAGGAAGTTAGATGTATTCAAAATCAAGCAAAGGGAGAACGAGATGTTGAGGGAATTTGTGTCTCGTTTCCAGTTGGAACGAATGGAGTTACCACCAGTCTCTGATGACTGGGTCGTACAAGCCTTCACTCAGGGGCTAAATGAATGAAGTTCGATAGCTTTGAGGTAGCTGAAGTAGAACTTGATCGAGTATTCCGCTGTAACCTAGGCGGATGTGCACAACAGGTACCAGTCGAAATTTAGGATCGAGGACGACCAGTTGGGAGCCCCCTCAGGCTTAGTTTATCCAAGCAGGCTACCAGCAAAGGAGTCGAGAGATGCAGATAGGGAGCCAAGGCCTAAAAAGGAAAGATATCAACCATACATCGAAGATAGAAGGAAAACTTCGAGGCGCAACATACCTCAAAATGTTCGAAGAGCATATTGAGGATAGATTTCCCGGTGACTCATAAGTAATACCGGATTCGATAGGCACTCGGGGCCGGTGGAGGAACCTCGATTATCAGAATAAAACTTCAGTGTCGATGCCTCAGGCATCGTTTCAGCCATTGGCAAAATTCGAGACACCAAATGGACCAAGCACATACAAAACGATCCTACTCAGAGGAACCCTAACTTAATGTGCAAGTATCATGGTACTCATGTTCATATGACCGAGGACTGCAGGTAGCTCAGAGAGGAGGTAGCCTGATTTCTCAATGAAGGGCACCTTCAAGAGTTCCTCAGTGACCGGGCCAAGAACCATTTCCGAGAAAGAGATGTAAACAGGAAAAATGAACTGGAAGAGCCCCAACATGTCATTAACATGATCATCGGTAGAGTCGACGTCCCACAGGGGCCCATATTCAAACGTACCAAAGTATCTATCACAAAGGAGAAACGGACTCGGGACTACATGCCCGAGGACACTCTCATATTCAGCGAGGAAGACATCGAGGCCTTATCTCAGCCTCAAAATGATGCGCTGTTAATTTCTATCCTTTTAAATAAAGTTCAAGTTAAACGTGTTATCGTGGATCCGGGTAGCTCAGCAAATATAATCAGATCAAGGGCCGTGGATCAGCTCGGGCTGCTAGACCAAATAATACCCGCCTCTCGAGTCTTGAATGGATTTAACATGGCAAGTGAAACAACAAAAGGAGAAATCATCCTCCCCGTAAACGTGGCCAGAACAATACAAGACACCAAATTCCATGTCATTGAAGGTGATATGAGGTACAGTGTTCTACTTGGAAGGCCATGGATCCATAGGATGAGGGCAGTGACATCAACCCCTCATCAAATGATGAAGTTCCCTATAAAGGATGGCATGAAAATAGTAAATGGAGAGCAGCATGTCTCCAAAGAGATGTTCGCAGCACGACTTGGCACAAGCATCGACACCATCCACATTGGAAAAGTCGAAGAACAAACAGGTAGACAAATAGCAATCATAGCCCGTGCCCTCGGCTGAGCCCAAGGAGCAGGTGATTGAGGATCAAATGATCAAGGACGAAGAAGATTTCCTTACCCCCCGAGCCTTCATCGCCCCCGAGGAGTCAGATGCGACGAAGTCCACTATCGAGGAGCTCGAGCAGGTGGTATTAGTCAAACATCTGTCGGAACAAAAGGTATACCTGGGAACATGATTAAAACCCGAACTCAGGGAAACACTCTTTCAATTCCTTATTGATAACATTGATTGCTTTATTTGGTCCCACTTAGATATGACAACAATCCCACCGGAGATAACCACCCATCGACTAAGTGTCGATCCCTGATTTAAACCGGTGAAGCAAAAGAGGAGATCTCAGTCCGAGATAAAACATGCCTTCATCAAAGACAATGTAACCAAACTTCTTAAAATAGGATCCATTAGGGAAGTGAAATATTCCTAAAGTGGTAGTCCCTAAAAAGAGAAATAAACTTAGAATGTGTGTAGACTACAAGGATTTGAACAAAGCATGCCCTAAAGATTCCTTCCCACTGCCTAACATCAACTGTCTGATCAATGTTACGGCTGGCCACGAGATCCTTACTTTTCTCGACGCCTACTTTGGGTACAATCAAATTCAAATGAACCCGGAGGACCAGGAAAAGACTTCGTTTATCAAGAAGTATGGTACATATTGCTATAATAAAATGCTACGGGCTAAAAAATGCATGAGCTACATATCAACGCTTAGTTAATAAAATGTTCGAACACCAAATAAGCAAATCTATGGAAGTTTATGTTGATGACATGCTAGTTAAGTCTCTGCACGCAGAGGATCATTTGACCCATTTGCAAGCAACGTTTGATATCTTAAGGAAGCACAACATGAAACTCAACTCCGAGAAGTTCCATTTCGGAGTCGGCTCGGGCAAGTTCTTAGGCTTTATGGTGTCGAACATGGGGATCGAGATCAACCCCGATAAAATCAAAGCCATCGACAAAATCACCATCGAAAACAATGTGAAAGTCGTGCAACGGCTAACCGGAAGGATAGTTGTCATAGGCCGATTTATCTCGAGGTTTTCAGATCGGAGCCATCATTTCTTCTCTCTACTCAAGAAGAAAAACAACTTTGCATGTACTTCGGAGTGTCAACAAGCCTTGGAAGAATTAAAACGGTATCTCTCGAGCCCGCCCTTGCTTCATGCTATGAAGGAGGATGAAACACTATATTTGTGTTTAGCCGTGTCTGAGGTAGAGGTAAGTGGCGTGTTGGTTTGAGAAGAGCAAGGTACACAATTTCCTGTCTATTATGTAAGTCGGACCCTAGGAGGTGCCAAAACCAGGTACCCGTATTTAGAAAAGTTAGCTCTTCCATTAGTGAGTGCATCTAGAAAATTAAAACCATACTTCCAATTCCATCCTATATGTGTATTGACAACATATCCACTTCAAAACATCTTGCATAAGCCCGAATTATCGGGCCGATTGACCAAATGAGCCATCGAGTTTGGGGGATATGATATCGAATATCAACCCCGAACGACCATCAAGTCTCAAATTTTGGCAAACTCCGTGGCTAATTTCACGCCTGCCCTCGTGCCCGAAGTAGAAAGGGAACTCTTGCTAAAAACGGGCACATCATCGGGAGTATGGACCCCCTTCACAGATGGTGCCTCGAATGTGAAAGGGTCCAGGCTCGGTATAGTTCTAAAATCGCCTATGGAAAGCATCATTAGACAGTCTATAAGAACTTCAAAATTTACTAACAATGAGGCCGAGTATCGGGCAATGATTGCAGGTCTCAAGCTAGCCAAAGGCTTGGGAGTAGAGGTCGTCGAGGCAAAGTGCGACCCTCTTTTGGTAGTAAACCAAGTAAACGGGAGCTTCAAGGTTCGGGAAGATAGAATGCAAAGGTACTTAGACAAACTTCAAGTGAATTGCATCGCTTCAAAGAGTGGACACTGGTCCATGTACCTCGAGAACAGAATAACGAGGCCGACGCTCTTGCAAATCTGGGGTCATCGGTCGAAGAAGATGATATCGTCCCGGGGACTGTCATACGATTATCGAGGTCAGTGGTCGAAGAAGGCCATGCGGAAAGCAACTCAACAAGTCTAAGATGGTATTGGAGGAATAAGTACGTCGAATACTTGAAGCATGGGAAACTCCCCTCAGACCCAAAAGAATCGAGGACCCTTCGAGCCAAAGCAGCTCGATTCTCACTCGATGAAAATGGAACATTATATAGAAGGACCTTCGACGGACCACCAGCAGTGTGCTTGGGACCAGGGGACACTAATTACGTACTACGAGAAATCTACGAAGGCACTTGTGGAAACCACTCTGGTGCCGATTCCTTAGTTCGAAAGGTGATCAGAGCGGGGTATTACTGGGATAGCATGGAAAAAGATACTAAGGAGTTCGTTTGAAAGTGTGATAAATGTCAAAGGTTCGCACCAATGATCCATCAGCCCAGTGAACAACTCCATTCAGTTCTATCCCCGCGGCCATTCATGAAATGGGGGATGGACATCGTCGGCCCCCGACCAACGGCGCCAGGTAAAGCTAAGTTTATTTTGTTTATGACTGACTACTTCTCGAAATGGGTAGAAGCGCAGGCCTTCGAGAAGATAAGAGAAAAAGAAGTCATTGACTTCATATGGGACCATATTATATGCCGGTTCGGGATACCTGCCGAGATAGAATGCGACAATGGGAAGCAGTTCATCGGCAACAAAGTAACAAAATTCCTCGAAGACCATAAAATCAAAAGGATTCTATCAGCACCTTATCACCCAAGTGCAAATCGTCAGGCCGAGTCCACAAACAAAACCATCATCCAAAACTTAAAGAAGAGGTTAGATGATGCGAAAGGGAAATGGAGAGAAGTATTGCCCGAGGTGCAATGGGTGTATCGAACGACGTTAAAGTCAAGCACGGGGGAGACCTTGTTTTTTTAGTGTACGGGTCTGAGGCATTGATACCAGTCAAGTTCGGGAAACCGAGTATCAGGTTTCAACATACCACCGAGGATTCAAACAACGAATCCATGAACACTTCCCTCGAGCTACTAGATGAAAAACATGAAGCCGCATTAGTCCGAATGGACGCTCAAAAACAAAGGATCGAGAGGTACTACAATAGAAGGACGAACCTTCGCTACGTCGGAGTCGGGGACTTAGTTCTAAGGAAAGTCGCCCTCAATACTCGAGACCCTAATTTGGAAGGACCATACCGAGTCCTTGAAGTTGTGTGAAAATGATCCTACAAACTTAGCACAATGGAAGGCGAGCAACTACCAAATAATTGGAATATATCATTGCTCAAACGTTACTACTGTTGAGGTATGACCCTCTCCCATTTTCATTTATATTTCATACTAAGTCCACACAGGTGTTCGATCGGAGATATTGAAGCATCCTTCAGCTCGAAGACCTTGGATTTTAAAGCATGTGTTGCACTCTTTTTCCCTTAGAATGTGTTTTATCCCAAATAGGTTTTACCAGCAAGGTTTTTAACGAGGCAACACTTATATGCTACCTAACTCAACAAATATTCAAGGCTTCTTTTCAATCAACCTCGAATACTGGGGGGCATCACCCTCGGAGGTTATATTTTCAAAAGAAAACAATTCATGTCAAGAGGGCCTCGATAGGAAAATGATGTAATGGGCCAAACGATCAAATGAACCGTGTCCATATAAAGCAATCGATCCCTTGACGACAAAACATGTACGCATGTATCAATCATTCAAAGAAGCACTGTCATTATATCAAAACACTTTGTGCCCAAAAATAAGTCTACCATTTTTGCATTTATATTTCTACATGAAATGACTCAAGGGCCAAAACATCAAATGCATCCGAATACTCGGGGACTGTCATCGACAGTCAACATATCGAGTCACCGAAAACTCAAACCTATAAGACCTCAAATAGGAACACTCAAACCTATAAGACCTCAAAGAGACATACTCGAACCTATAAGACCTCGAAGAGGCACACTCAAACCTGTAAGACCTCAAAGAGGAATGCTCGAACTCATAAGACCTCAATAAAGCATACTCGAACTCATAAGACCTAAAGAGGCATCCCCGTGATATTAAGGCCAAGGCCACCACACTCGGGGACTAAAGGCTACGGCCATATAAAAGGCTACGGCCATATAAAAGACTACGGTCATATGAAAAGGCTACTATCGAAATAATGCGGCTCGGAGACATCCGACTTCCGCCACAAAAACTAAAAGCCTTCAAATACTTCGAAAAACCGGTTAAACCAGGCTACCCTCGGCAAAAGCAAACTATAAGGTGCTTCGATAAAATCATCCCTCGAATAATGTGGAGGCTTCGATAATACCAGCTTTCGAAAAAACCTCAAGAGGTATTCAATTATCATTACATATTGTCTTATAAACAAGGTTCCAATCAATCGAACCTCCGAAAAATCAAACATGAATACAAAACATACATGCTAAGGCATACCAAAATTTCCACTAAGTCTTTAGCGAGAAACAGGGAAAAACTATAGCCATTTAAGAGGCCGAATTGGCCCTACCTAAAAGAGCCTAAGAGCCAATCTAAAGAGCCTAAAGACCAAAATTTTAGAGCCTAAGGGCCAATCTAAAAGATCATAAGGGCCGATATTTTAAATCCTAAGGGCCAATACTTAAAGAGCTTAAAGGTCGAAGCACACCATGCTCGAGACCTTACCTAGCTCGGAATCAAAAGTCCCGAGCTAAAGCCCAGCTCGAAGATCGAATCTTAGTTGGTAACCTATTATCAATCGTTGATCGAAAAACTCGAGGGTTTACTCTACCCCGAATTTGAACCAACGCTCAAAGATTATAGCATGAAAAATCAAGAAAACTTTGAAGAAAAATTGAAGACGAAGTAAATTCCTTTATTTGTTATACACAGAAGGTATTACACAAAATAAAGAAAGCAAAAGAACCTAATCTACTTTCGGGGTCATTTGCTCGGAGGCAGTATCCACTAGAGCTACATCTTCGGTAGCCTCATCTTTGGGGGCCTTCTCCTCTTCCTCCCCGCGGACTTCGCCTTCGTCTCCTTCACTCTTAGAGCTGCTGGCGGAATCCTCGTCGGTGGAGAACAATGCAGCTGCCTCTTCTTCCAAGGTCTTTACATTCTCGATTTCGGAGGAAAGGTCAAAACCTTTGGCGTGAACCTCCTCGAGAGTATGCCTTTGAGACTCCAGCTTGGCGTGATTGGTGTCACATGTTAACTTGAGCTCGGCCGCAGCAGAGATCTTCCGAGCCTGAGAATTAGCAGCAGCAACATCAGTTTGATGAGAGGACATGAATGCATCAGCTTCGGACTTGACCTTAGCTAATTCTGCGGCCATCTCAGTATGAAGCTCCTTAAACTTACGGCTCTCCTCTTTTTCACTCTGAAGTTGGTGCTCGACCGAGGTCAGTTTCTCCCGAAGAGTGTCCTTCTCGGAGGCCAGACGGTCCATACTTTGCTTCCACCCGAGGGTTTCAGCCTTTTTGTTCTTAAGCTCCTCCTAAAGTTGTTCCACCAGATCGGCCCTCTGATGAAGCTAAAAAATTAAAGTATTAGGCACGAAGCAAAGAAGATAAAAAGTAAACCCACAAAGATATGTTACCTGTTCAACGAGCTTGACCCGTTCTTGGGAAGCCTCCTCCGAACTTGCTCGAAGATCGTTGAGTTCCACCTCTCTTTTGGCATAGAGAGACTTGAGTTCGTCCATCTCTGACATGAGCTTCCGGAGCTCATCTTCACAACGGGAAAGCTCATCCCAAGACTTGGAGAAAGCTCGTTCATAGAGCATCACGGCCTTATCACGAAGAAAGGGAGTCAGAAAGGCAAAAACCAAACTCTAATTATAATTTTTAAGGCAAAGTTTACCTGCTTTCGAAGCTTATCAGCCTCTTCGAAGATGAACGAGGCATCAAGATCGGGGCCTTCTTCGATTCCAGCAAAACATTCTCTGAATATGTCGTCCTCCTCGTGGGATGTTCCCACATCGGGAGTCTTCATATCTTGGGCATCCCATATCTGCCCCGCAGTGAACAACAGGCCTGGAGGAGAGTCATCCACATCAATCACCTCGAATGATTCAATCGGGGCGTTCTCTCACCTTTGAGGCACCTCGGGGTTGGGCGACTTCATCGATCAAGTGCCCTATGATGTAAGGTGTTTCCTTGTCACTGGTTGGCTCGAGGAATTTTCTTGAGCTCCCCTCTGGGACTTCCTCGGCTTGAGACTGGACCATAGAAATAGCCTTCGGTCAGCAGCCTTTGAAGCATCAGTGCTTCCTCTTCTCTGAATCACTAACGGGCGGTCATCTTCGCCCTCAGCATCTTCTTCCTCTTCATCCTCAGTGCGAGGACGTTCTACAGTTTTCGGAGATAAGGCCACCGTTTCGACCTTAGGCTTTCGAACCTTGGTTTTCTTCGGCTTCGGGAAGTTTGCCGACCACTCTTTCTTCCTCTTCTTGTCTTTGGCGGGTTATGGGGTTTCTTCCTCACCAGGTGGGGGAGACCTCATCGAAATAGCATCCCCGAGGCCTGCACAAATACAAAGTTAGGTATTTTGCGAAAGAGTATTTCTCTAAGGGATTTGGATAGGCAAATGATGAAAGCTCACCGTGGTTTTTGGCCTCCCATCGGCCTTTTGCCAAATCGCGCCAGACGCGCTCGGCGTATGAGGAAGTGGAAGCCAGTTGTCGAACCCAGCCCGGGAGGTCCGTAATCGCACCTGGATACCAAGCGACTGTTGTATCATCGAAAAATGAGTTAGTTCAAAAGAGGATGGGAACATCAAAGTAATGAAACACACTCGACAAGTCGGTACTTTCTCTTCATATTCCATTCCTCTAGGAACGTCATATTTTCAACGGGAATCAGGTCGGAGGTCCTGAATCGGACGAAGCAGCTCATCCACCCTCGATTTTTATCTTCATCGATGCTGTAGAAGAAAGACTTCGAGGACCGACGTTGCAATTTTATCAGGCCACCTCGATAGAGACGAGGGTTGTATAGCCTGATCAGGTGGTCGAGGGTAAAATACATCCCCTCGACCTTGCTCGAGAAGTATCTAATCAAGTGAACAATTCGCCAAAAAGAAGGGTAGATTTGGCCTAACGTCACTTGGTATTGTCGACAAAAGTTGAGAATCACTAGGTCTAGGTGGGGTAAAGAAGGATCTGCGGGGCCTAAGGTGAATGGGTATATATATACACTTAGGTACCCTGCTTTGAAAGTGGTGATATCTTCTTCGGATGAAGGGGTCTCCACATTCACTGTGTCTACCCAACGACAATCTGCTTTTACTTGTTTGAGCACGGTTATCAAGATGATATATCGAGACATAGGCTCACATCGACCCAGGATCGAAGCAAGTCTGTCAACTTTGAAATCGAAAGACGTATCACATGGCCCAGGGGTGCACTCTTCAATACGAGGAGGTACCTCGGTTTTGCTCTTAGATACGCGTGAAGACGAAGAAGCCTTCTCTTTGTCTGAAATTGTATTGGAAGTGTTCTTCATTGTTACTATAAGTTCAGAAGAAAAAAGCGAAAGTTGATGGCAAAATGAACACAAGAAAGAAATAATCACAGAGGGAATAAGAGAGTAGTAGGTTTTGAGTATGTTGAAGAGAGTAAAGTCAGCAAAGGAAATGGGTTGAAGTATTTATAGAGGCCATTTTTGCGTGTTGGGGAAGCTAAACGGCTGGCCAAAAGTCACTTTTAATTAATGACTCCTCGAAAGATGTGCAGACGTGACCTTTGCACGACCTTTCAGACACACTAATCACTGACATCACGGGTCTGACGTCATGATTAGGGCATCAAAGAGTTAAAGATCAAATCATTTTTTTTCATTTTATTCTAAGAAACGCGGGGACTATCTGTATACGGTCGAAATTGGGGAGCTCGATTTCGAAGGCTTCATCATGCCCCGAGCTCGAGTTCGGGAAACCCGAAGTAAGAATCAAGTCTGGTCTGGATGTGCGCACCTCGGGAAGCAAATCGAGGTCCTGACACGGTCTACCTCGAGACAGTACGATTTCGATTATACTCAAGGAAAAGCGGGAATCTCTTAAGGACACGTGGATCAGGGCAAAAATTGTAGGATAAGATTTGTACAAGTTAGTACAAGTCCGTACTAGGTTGTTATACAGATGTACCCATAGAATTCTTTGTTATAATTAGAAATATACCATATAGGGTTTTCCCTTCCTATATAAAGGGGCTCCAATCATTTGTAAAAGGATCATAATCACTGCAATAGAACATTATATTCTGCTTTTCTCGTTTACTATGCTCAACAATTGCTCTTCAACTTTATTGCTCTTAATTTATTGTTCATATTTTATTGTTCTTAACTCACCTCGAGATCCCCGAGGCTATCGAACTCGAGGTCCCTATTTCTTTGACAACACTGGTTTGGTTCATCATTTCTTCTCATTCATACTTAATATTTCCTGTCTATTTACTAGTACTGAAATAAATCACATATTTTTAGAACCACAAATCAAATATAATTGTTATCACTATTTTCGAGTTAAATAATTATAATGTAAAAATTGTTATACCATTCTAATATTTGTTGTACTCTTAAAATTACATGCCGAAAATACTGGATTCATATAACTTTGTAGAATTTGATCGATGATTCATTACTTTACCACTTCAGATGTTCCCATATACTTCCTCCGTCATTTTTAGTTGCCCACTTTTAACTTTTCACTACCTTTAAAAAAATGAAGCATGTATCGTTACTAGAAAACAGTTTAAACCCGTCGAGATATATCGACCGATATCTGTCAAAAAACTGAAAAATCGATTGATTTTCGACCGACTTTAATCCGTCAAAATTAGGACGATCGGTAATAAATAGCGACCGAAGTCGGTCGCAATTTTCATATGAGTTCGGTCAGTCAATTAAATTTTATAAACGACCCAAAAAAAAAAATCTGTCGAAGGAAGTCGGTCGATATTTTTTCTTATGCAATTAAGAGATGCACCGTCTGAAAATTGAACCAGGGTTTGTACTGTGGCAGGATACTGTTCTTCCACTAGACAATTGGTACATTTTCGTTTAAGACTTAATTTTATTTTATTTTTACTCTTTAATTGCATTTTCGCGCGAAAATAACATCTATAATTGCATTTTCGTGCGAAAATAACCGATCGATTTCGGTCCTTTTATTAAAATTATAAAATTACCGACTAAAGTCGGTCGATTTTTAAAAATGACTGATTAAAATAACCGACCGATTTCACTCAATTTTTTTTAATATTAATTTTAATCATATTATATGAAAAACTGACTGATTTCTATCGGTTTCTTGAAAAATAAATTTCACGGGACGCTAAAGTAGTTTTTCTCATTTTTGCGTCAAAAAAGCCCGACAAAAGTTGATCGATTTCGTTAAAAAAAATTAGAAAATAAAATATTTTGAATCGATCGGCACTTTGATCGAATTTCTAGTAGTGTATTTTACAATTTTATTCATAATAATAATAACATTTCAAAAAGTCTTGGGGAATGATTTAAAAAATAAGTAATTAATGATAAGGGTAAAACAGAAAAAAAGATTATTCTTCTCTTGATTTGCTAAAATAGACAAGTAAAAGTGAATATATTTTTAATATAATGAACAAATAAAAAATAAACGGATGTTCTATATATTAATATAGTCAGCATAGCAATTACAGTACTGCCATTGAATAAGTGTTGGTAGGTCATATATATATTATATTAAATCATTATACATAAGAGAATAAAAGAAAAATTGCTGACATAAGGAAGCACAGGGATAAACATTGATAACGAGGTTAAGACGTTGAAGGGGATGTCTGAAATCAGTAAGTATGCAAGTGTCTTTTTGTACTAATTAAGGAAAGAATTCTGTGCTTCTTTTACTTGTTGTAATGTTTTGAAAAACTGACCAAAACAGCTCCTTTCCCTTTTTAAGGTAATGTCATCATGCCCTTTGACACCCAGAGGTTGTCGGGAACATGCAAACTATCAGATTTTGGGAAAAAGTGCCTAATCACCACATCTAAATCATTGACAACATCCCCCCACCCCAATTTTAGAATCCGGAATGCAATTGTGGTTAAATTAGACAACAACAATGAAAATAAGTTAAAAAATCAAAATATGTATCACGCCACACTATGTAGCGCTATATATTAAGGGTAATTGTGTCATTAATGTATAGCGCCACATAGTGTGCTATTATATATATTTTTTCTGACAGACGAGTATAACGTCATTATAGCCGGTGTTATACACTAAAAGCAATATAAGCCTACCCGGTTCACTGGTTGAAAGATAGATGTGAAGTTTGTCCTTGAGATACAAGGTTCAAACCTCTATACCAACATTTTTATATTTTCCTATTTCTTTTTCATTTTTTGTTTCTTTTCATTATTTGGTTTAAGTGTTTAAATATAAATACTTTAATAGAGAAGCCATTTATTATTTCTTTAAAAAATAATCAATACTTCTAATAGTTGTTATTTTGTGTTATATGTAAAACAAAAAAAAAATTTCTTTTATTTCAAATTAGAATTATAAGTTTTATTTTCAAATTAGAATTTTGGTATAAAATAAAACTTATAAATCTAAAAATTGTAACATAAAATTAAATTTTATTTTTATATCTATAAATTAGTTAGATTATAAATCCTCACGTATATAAAACTCAAGAAAATAAAAAATGGTAAATTTGGAAAAGTGAGGATGTTTGTTGACCTATTAAAATATAATCCACTTTATTAAAGTTGAAATCTTAAAAATAAATATTTTCTTTTATTAAAACGGGCATGCTTGATACTGTCGCTCTGCTCAAGCAGTGTTAACCTTTCTCAAAATTATTACAATCCAAACATCATCATACTTATAGCCAAACAAAAATTAATTAACAAAATATTTTTTTTCAATAATTAAACATTGCTATAAACATGTAGAAAGAAAAAATAACCTGAACGAGTTCCATGAAAAAGTGAACATCCTTAGCATAAAGTTCAGCAGAGAGATTTTTGACAACAGAGAAAAATTTTGGTATAAAATAAAACTTATAATTCTAAAATTCTAATTTGAAAATAAAAGAAAAAAAATAATTTTGTTTTACGTATAACACAAAATAACAACTATTAAAAGTATTGGTTATTTTTTAAAGAAATAAAAAATGACTTCTCTATTGAAGTATTTATATCTAAACACTTAAACCAAATATTGAAAAGAAAAAAAATAAAAAAGAAATAGGAAAATATAAAAATGTTGGTGTAAGGGTTTGAACCTTGTACCTCAAGGACAAAACCCACTTCACATCTACCTTTCAACCAGTGGGTCGAGCAACCTTGTACTGCTTTTAATGTATAGCGCTGAGTATAATTGCGTTATACCCGTTTGTCAGAAAAAAAAGTATATAACGCCATATTATGTGGCGCTATACATTAACTGCACAGTTACTGTTAATGTATAGAACCACATAGTGTGGCGTTATACATATTTTGATACTCTTTTTTTTTTTTTGATTTATTTTCGTTTTCTTTGTCCAATTTAGCCATAATTGGGTTCCAGACTCAAACTCCAACTCCAACCTCCAACCCACCCAGGGCGGAAATATAACACGGGATATGAGTCCGGTAAAATTTAATAGCTTTGATTCAGATTTTATATTTTTAGGTTTAGTCGGGACAAAGTGAGCTTATAGCTACGAGTTCGACAATAGCTTCAGCTGAAATCCTGTATTTATGTTAAAAAAACTATTGAATATATATAAATAATCTATTTATAAGAATTCAATAAGTAAAAAAGATTATAGTCAATTCATAAACTAAAAATTCTAGCTCCGTCTTTGTCAGATGTGGATTTAGGCCGTTTCATTGGTGCACGTGAACACATAGTTTTTCCGCCAAAATATGTATTTTATGTATATATTTTAGAAAATTGATCTAATATTATATGTTGGACTTCATGCTCCAAAAAAGATTGAATGGCGCTCCTGGTTAAATGTTAAATTATTTATCCAATGATACTTTTTTCTCGATTTTTAATGATGCACTCATATTTTAAAAATCCTATATCTGCTTACTGAGTCCTCGATTATACAGTATGAGTATATGTATGTTGAGATATATAAAAAGGACAAGAGAAAAAAATTGCATAAATTTTATGTGAACTCTTTAATGCATGATTTCTAACTCCTCTTCTTCTAGCACTTCATCAGATAGACTTGTCATTCTTGAACCAAAACTTTTCACAATGGTTAAGGAAATATGAAAAGTACAACACCATTATTCAGTTTGTCCTTATTTAAGCTACATGAGTTTTTGTAAAAGGCAGAGAGTACATAATATTAAAGGTTCATATTGCATTAAAAATATGGTATAGTGGCCTATGTACCTAGCTTACTAAAGTCTCCAATATGATAAAAGGCAACAGCGTACTTTGGAGACAAAATATTTTCTTAGTACCTTTTTCTGTGTTTATTGTCTTTATTTTTCAGTCAACCATACTAGCCCAACATCATTGCCCAGACGAATTACTTAGTTCAATAGATATGATAAATAGTATGCACACTTTGAAATAATAAAAAAAATATTAACTACTCAATTCTGTGTTTTCCTAATTTTCTACTTTGCTTATGAGATTGTACTAATTACCAAAAATAAAGGGCTTAAGAATCAAAAAAATTTAGCTTTTTTTCGAAAATTTTCCCCTTTTTTTTCGAAATTAGTGTTTTGCCATAAATTATCCAATTTTCACTTGAAAATGAATTTTAAAATTTTTCAAAAATTTTAAAAAGTAGAAAAATGCGTTTTTCAAAATTTTCACTCAGATAACTCACAAAAATTCAAAAATAACCCAAAATTATATTCATGTGCAAACACAACTCTAGTTTTCAAATACTAATTTCACTTGAAAATTTTTCTCATTTTTTTCGGAATTTTACAATTCTTATGTCCAGACGCCCACTAAGTTGAGCTTTTGTTGTACCTATATAATTCATAATAATGCAAATATTGATTAACTATCTAGACATAGAACGATTGTTACAAGATTGGACATCAAGGCATAAAGCGTGCATCTTTAACTGGACGGTACGAATTAATATGGGAGAGTATTTTCCAATTGATATTTGGAGTTGCGATTTGAAATTTTTTGAAGATAAAACGTGTTGGTGAAATTTTAATGTAAGTCCTAGCAGTCTGAATTTGTAAACTATATGCACCCAAGTAGTCATACAAGTTTTGCTAAACTTGCTCAAATGGGGTCAAAACTAAAACAATATGCGGCACTAACATAGTCTATTTGTGCAGATTACCCATTTTATAATAGGTGGATGTGAGACTCAAACCACCTTTTGCGTTGGTTGATCTCATGTTGAAGTGTGTGACCAACTGGCCTAAAAATTTAATCTCTTAAAGAGAATACACATTTACAACTTGTTTGTATGGTTGTTATATATTGTATTGTATCGTATTATTACTTTAAATATGATGTTTCTTCTGATTGTTACTTAAATTATACTGTATCGTATCGTTAACTCCGTCGTTACATACAACGACGAAATGTGTCACTTTATGTAATGACCGATTTGGTGTGGTCGCGTCGTTACCTTATCTTTTTCTCTCATCTCACCCTCTATTATTATTAAATAATTTTATTTTATCCTTTACCCTACCTTTTACTGTATCGTATCGTTAACTCCGTCGTTACATATAACGACGAAATGTATCACTTTATGTAATGACCGATTTGGTGTGGTCGCGTCGTTACCTTATCTTTTTCTCTCATCTCACCCTCTATTATTATTAAATAATTTTATTTTATCCTTTACCCTACCTTTTTATATAATAATTTACCCTGTATTATAATTTTTCTCTATAATATTGCAAGTTTATTATTGGTGTGTGATATTATGAAACAAAAGCAAATGATACAATCAATCCAAACATTATATTCAACGAATCATACAATTCAGTACAATACAATACAATACAATATGATACATTATAAAACGACATGTAATAACCATCCAAACAAGCTGTTAATTACTTATTAATAATAATATGTCTCTACGTCTTACTCCCATTTTCCTTTTAATGGATGCTATTTTATGGTCTGCATTTATGATAACCATAAATAATAAGTATAGACGTAAAGGGAATAATTATATTCTATTCAATATGTGAAGAATCATTTTCCTTTAATCAAACAGATGTGGTGCTTTAATTTGTTCTCACCAAAGTGAAATGTTTTCTTGTGGTTCAAAAAGACGATGGTACTTCATGTGGATTCACTTTCCTGATAAATGCACCATTTTTCCATGTGCGCCCATGCATTAATTTGTACATGTTGCTAGGTCATAAAAATGAAAATCATGTCCTTTTTCATAGTCTGTATTTAAGTATTTCTAGTATAAAGGAGTTCATTAATTCACTTGCTTAGTCTACATCATGTAGTCGAGCTTGAGAAATTTTTATAACAAAATTATTCCAATATAGAAAGTAAAGCAAAATGGGAATGAAGATGACAAAACATAGTTTTTTTTTCTATGTGCTTCTTTTGACTTACTATGTTATAAATATATCTATGAATATCTTAACTATGTTTTCTCAATATCCAAAGTGCTGGTAATGAAAGAAAATGTATCTCTGTGACTTTTTATATTAGATCAGAGAAAATATTTATCACAATATTAAAATCACACTGTTTTTGGAAGGATGACCTAATTTTTTTTTTTTTTTTTTTTTTTTTTTTTTTTTTTTTTTTTTTTTTAAATTTAAATCCATCCACCCAGGCTTTGGCCTAGTTAACCATCCTTTTTATTAAGGTAATATTGTTGTAATATTTTTTTTTATTAAGATAGAACATAGGGTCAACGCCGAAACTCTCTACCACCCCGGGAGGTGAAAGCCTGAGTGGATGGTTTAACTATAAAAAAAAAGAAAGGAGGAGACACTTGTCTTCACACAAAATCTTGTGAAAATAACCATTTAAAAGCTAATAATCACATGGAATAATGCCTGAATAAGTACTAAGTATAACATTTTTTTGTGTGTATATACCTAATTAACACCAGAACTTACTTACTTGACTATGATCTCAAAGCTAAAACAAGAAACTGGAAAAAAAAAAAGAAGAAAAAAAGGTAAAGAAATGCAGCTGAAGCATATGCAAATTATTTATCTAAATCATCGATGCTAAAAGATTAAGCAAAAGAGACAAGTGATGACTGATGAACTTCGACAGCAATATTATATATCAAGAGAAACAGTAACTTCAGAAGATTAATTTACTAAAGAACTATACCTATATAATATGGAAATATAAAAGAGAAAATAATAAAAATTACAAATAGAAACTACAAAAGCAATATTATCTGGCTGGCCGTCTTCATGGCATCACAGCTTTTGCATCTTCTTTCTCCTAAACATAGTTAAAGAACTGAATTCAAGAGAAAATCAACCACTAAAAATGGTGCACTTTTGGTTAAACTTTCTTTTCCTTCTTTTTTTTTTCTTTTTTCCTTCTCCTTTTTAATTTAACAAAGCAACTAATGGTTCTTTTTCTTGAACTAGTGAAAAAACTAACAACTCAACCAATACAAACCTTAAAGCAGTGGGAAGAATTTGGTCTAAGTGTATCCCAATCGAAGTTCCAAATCCAAATCCTCTTTTGATTCACTAAGCAATCCAATTCCCAAGTCCAATCTCAAAAACTCAGACCTCTTCACCACTTCACAACATTCTTTTCCTTGCAACAAAGAACCAATTTTCTCAAATTTGGCACATCCCATTTTTGTCGAATCTCCATTTTTTAGTTGACTCAAGTGATTTAATGGGACACTATCTTTTCCCCATTTTCTCATTTCGGAGCCACCAGAAGTAGAAGAAGAAAAGGAAGGAGATAATAATGGAGGTAGTGTAGAAACAAAAGGAGGAAATTTTCTTGAAGGAGAAGATGGTGGGGATGAAACAAAACTAGGGTTGAGGTTAGGGTTAGGGTTAGGGTTAGGGTTAGGCTTAGGGTTAGGTTCAAGATTGAGGTTTAGAAGAGAATAATGAGTAGTAGTACCATTATCTCTTGGGGGTGATGACTGTAGTCTAAGTCTAGCTCTATCTCTTCTATGAACATTCATATGACCACCTAGAGCTTGAGCAGATCTGAATTCCCTTTTGCAAAAGCTACATGTGTAAGATCTTGGTGGCCATAAAAATCCTCCTATTAAATCTCCATCAACACCTTCACATGAATTATCCCATGATTCTTTAACGTTGTTGTTGTTGTTGTTATTGTTGTTATTCAACTCTTTGATGATTTGGTTTTTGAAATAGTTACTGCTGAAACTGCTACTTTTCTCCATGTCAAACCTATGAAGGTCAAGAGGACAACTAGGAGAAATGTAGCTTAGTACATCTTTTTCACCAATATTTTCTCTTCTTTTTTTGTTGTTTGGAGGGGAAGATGGATAGGGTTAAATGAGAGAGTTAATAGCAGGGCATAGTGATGATGATATAGAGCTTACAATTGGGAGTTTGGGACATTGTGCGTGTCTTTTTGAGAGACAAAAAGGCTTTGTGGGTATTTTTTTTTGGGGGGGGGGGGGGGGGG
>MDKJ01198739.1:0-69325 GCA_005239525.1 Nicotiana knightiana
TATTATTATTATTATTATTATTATTATTATTATTATTATTATTATTATTATTATTATTATCAGCATCATCATCATCATCATCTGAGGATGAGAGTAAAACACGACGTGCACTTGCATTTATATTATATGGTGAGGATGAGAGTAAAAGCACGAAGGGGTGATGTTGTGCAATTTGTTGAATTGCTTTTACTTTATATTAGTATTAGTACCTGCGCGATGCGCGGTCAATATTAAAAAATATTAATTATCGTAAATTATGATTTGCATTTTTAGTTTACTATGTTCATATTTAGTTAATAGAATTCCAACTGCATCTTAATTCTTGATACAATATTTCATTAATTAAATCTATATTGAATTAAAGCAAAATAAATCATATAGTCATCTTATAACTTTGAATTTCTTATTTTTATTACAATATCTATCATTTAGTATTGTTATATTATTAAAATAATATTGTATTAACACGTCACTTGGCTTAATAATTATCCACTACTCCTTAAAAAATATAGCATAAATATTTCTTACTTCTTACAAATGACTATTAAAATTTTATTATATTTTTCACGATTCCTTAATTTTTTAAATTTTTTCAATAATATATTGTATATTATTTTCTCAAATAATTTAACATGTAAATATTCTTATATTATTTCTATTCCCATCATGGTACGGTAGTCATATAAATTTTATTAAAATTAAATCCATGAACATTATATTTTAAAATTCAAGATATATTGGTCCAAATAAATATAATGGACTAATATAATTGAATTAATTATATAAGTCCAATATATATATGGGTTAAATAAATAAGTCTTAATTCATTGGGCTAGCCCATTTAATTGGGCTAAAATGATGAGCCCACTTTATTAATCCCAAAATGTCATCCTCCTGGAGGCCCAGTTTGGTGCCACGTGTCAAATGACGTGGCGCGCCAAATCAAATGGAAGAGCCAATAGGACCATGTCATGTGTCAAAATGACAAGGCATGCCAAGTCACATTAAAAGTCTAATGAAATCGCGCCACGTGTGCAAGTGACATGTTCTGGCCAATCAAATGCGGCCATGTCCCACTTCAATTTGATTGGTCGGAAAGAGTTTGTTCTTATCACAACTCCTCCCTTCCACAACTATAAATAGGGTTTTTCATAACTCAAAAAGGACAACAGAAGTTATAACAAGAAGCAAGAGAGAGCTCGTGGATCAAACGCCCCAAATTTCTCTAAAAGTTTCAAGCTTCAAGCAATCAAGTTCAAGTTCGAGAAATCAATTCAAGCTCAAGAACGGAGAACAATTCAAGTATTCAAGATCAATAACGAAGTCAAATCAAGTACAAGGCGTTCAAGATCAAGGCTACTTGTTCGTGATACAATTCGTGGCAACAATCAAAGTGTTCGCGACGGATAAATCAAAATTCAAATTCAAGATCAAGCTCAAAGGCCCTTGAATTTATAATAGAAAAGTAGAATCAGAGGATTCATAGAGATTGTACACTCAAATTACCTGAAATCAAATACTACGATTGTTGCAATATCTTTCGGTCTTGATTTTATTTTCTCGACGCAAATTTATTGTCTACAAATTCTGGGACGCCCAGTGGGACTATCTCTACCTCTCATCTCAACTTTTCAATCATCAAAGTTCAAGAACAACGAAATGGCTTCCAGGAAAATAACTCAAGTTCAACTTCCGCCAAGGCTGCTAATTCCAGGTTCTATGCTGATGTGGAAAACATACTCGGGGTTACCTTTGGAAGATTTGGGCCAATTACGAGGAGAAAAGCAATCTCGTTAGGATAACAAGCACCCCAAGTGCCATCCCCATCTACCCCTATTTTCGGATCTTCATCCTCAAAATGAGCAAGATCTTCCACCAATGCACTGGAAGGAGGAAGCGATGTTACTGAAAAGATCAAGAAGACTCTTGCTCTGCTTGGCCTCTCCGGATCCAAGAACTCTTCTATGAAGGAAGATAATGACACTTCAAGTGATGGATCCTTCCCACTTACACCACAGAGCGTGAGCTAATCAAGGATCAATCTGTATGAAAATCCGTGCTACTCTCCATCATCCACAACAATCATGCAAGCCATGGTGAAAAACACTTCATCTGTGGAGGAGCAGTTGGCAAACTTAACGGAACCAATCGCTAGCTTGACCAAATGCATGCAAAATCAAGATGCTGGAATTGACAAGCTAACATACAGGGTCGGAATCTTGATGGAAGAAGAATCTACCCATGCACATGGAAAACTCTCAGAAGTTCAAGAGATTGATCCTCCCCCAAGACAAGTTGCATCTAATAAGGCTATCCCTATCTCGTCTGAAGGGATGATTCCAATCGATCAACTGAAGGAGTTCATCGAAGGAACTATCAAAATCAAGTACGAAGTTTCTACCAAGTCTTCCCTTACATACGCAAAGTCGTACACTGCAAGGATTGATATGTTGAAGATGCCCGCTGGCTATCAACCTCCAAAATTTCAATAGTTTGATGGCAAAGGCAATCCAAAGCAACATGTGGCGCACTTTGTTGAGACATGCAACAATGCTGGAACTTATGGAGATTACCTCGTCAAGATGTTTGTCCGCTCATTAAAAGGAAATGCTTTTGATTGGTACACGGACCTCGATGCTGGATCTGTTGATAGCTGGGATCAATTAGAGCAAGAATTCCTCAATCGCTTTTATAGCATAAGACGTACTGTGAGTATGATAGAACTCACAAATACTCGTCAACGAAAGAGTGAACCAGTTGTCGAGTTTAACAATCGTTGGAGGAATGCAAGCCTCAATTGTAAAGACAGGCTTAGTGAAGCTTCTGTCATAGAGATGTGCATCCAAGGTATGCATTGGGTATTGCGTTATATCTTTCAAGGTATGAAGCCTAGCACATTTGAAGAACTTGCAACTCGTGCCCATAACATAGAGTTGAGCATGGCCTCAGCTGGAAATGAAAGGCTGCCCATCTATGAACCTCGCAAAGGGAATGACAAGCAAGAAGTCAGAAAATGGAGCAAGTTTATACCAATATGCGAAAATAAAGAAGCTATGAATTTCAGCACATCACCTGCGAAGTTCGCGACGAAAGTTAGCAAGAAGCAGAGTATGAGATCCACTCTGTTTCAAGATAATCCAAGTGGAAAGTTGACTCTACAAGAAATGCAAGAGAAAGGGTACCCATTTCTGGATTCTGATGTGCCGGCTATTTTTGAAGAACTCCTCGAGTTAAATCTCATTGAGCTCCCGGAGATGAAGCGGCCAAATGAAGCTGGGAGAACAAAATGACCCAAATTACTGCAAGTACCATCGACTCGTGAGCTACCCTCTGGAGAAGTGCTTTGTCTTCAAGGACAAAGTTATGGACTTGGCTCATGAAAAGAAGATCGTGCTTGAAGATGAGAAAGAAAGCGCAAACCAAGTTTCTATCACCTTTGGCTCATTCAGTCCGGATGAATTATGTTGTTTTAAAGAAAGTAAAGATGAAGAATTACTGGAAAACCACAAAGTTGAAGACCATCAACCTGAAGACGATGGAGGTTGGACGTTGGTAACTCATCGTAGGCACCACAAAAGGAGCCCACGAAAAGGATCAATGGAACAACCAACAAGGAGCATTATGGTGAAAAGACTTAGGTGATGGAACCCAGTTAAGCACTTAAAGGAAGCGAAAGTGGAGGTGTACTACCCTCAGAAGCCACGACATCCAGTGACCTTGGAGGAATTTGTACCAAGTTGGTTCAGCACGAAAATTTCCCATAGGGGTATTGATGCCTCTTGTTGCCATACTGACGAAGGGAAAGAAAGGAGTGATGACCTACCGTCGGCACCATCTTCGGAAAAGCTCATCGACTGCACTACTCAAGAAGTTGATGCTTGTGAGGAAAAAGTCACATTCACAAATGACGATCTTCTGCTAGGTGACACTCCTCATAACCGCCCATTGTACCCGGTTGGCTATTCGCGTGATGAAAGGGTAAACCGAATTTTCATTGATGGAGGATCCTCAGTGAATATTTTGACAATTCACACTGTGAAACAACTTGGTATTCCCATGAACGAACACTCAGAAAGTCATGTGATGATCCAAGGATTCAACCAAGAGAGGCAAAGAGCCATAGGCACGATCAGGCTGGGAATCACGATTGAACATATGCAATCAAGTTCATGGCTTCATGTGATAGATGCGAAGACTTCATACAATGTCTTGCTTGGAAGGCCTTGGATACATGAGAATAAAGTAGTTCTGTCTACCTACCATCAATGTTTAAAATACTACGAGGGTGAAGTCCAGAAGACGATAATTGCCAATGATGCGCCATTCACTTAGGCAGAGTCACACTTCGCTAATGCAAAGTTCTACTTAAAAAACCACATTGTGAAGGAGCTAAAAGTTGATGAGGACATAAAAAGCAAGAATGACGAGCCCATAGCTAAAAGAGCTGAGGTAACTATCGGTAAAGCCAAAGTTGTTACTGAGGAGGTACAACCCAACGTGAATAAATCTCATAGAGGGGATATTGCATCATATGGAAAGAAAGTAAGTCCTAGGCTCCAATATGTCCCTAAAAGGAAGAAAGACGAGGGTGAATCATCTAATCTCCAAACCAACACACTAAAGGAGTTAACTATTTCGGTGAAACGAATTGAGGCAGTAAAGTTGTCATCGAAGCCGCTTGAAGGGTTTGTAGCTCAAAATCGTTTGCAGAATGTGGCACTCCCTACAAGGCGAACAGATGAAGGTTTTGATCCTCACACTTACAAGCTATTTGCGAAAGCTGGATACAATCTCGATGAGCCGCCAAAGTTAGGGAAGCTCCCATCAGAAGCTACAATGAGGAAACCACGCGAAGGTTTGGGATACAAGCAGCTGTCACCAGTGCGCATCTCCATCAGAAGGGTGAGTAGCAATCACATCATTGTAGAAAACGAATCTTCCACTTCTAACAGGCCTTCTGTTTTTGACAGACTTGGAAAATCAACTGTGAGAACTTCCGTATCTGAGAGATTGGGTTCATTAAAGAAGGTGAATAAGTTCCAGAGAAATTATCAAAATACAAGAACACCCGTTTTTCCCAAAATTCAGAGGGTCTCTAAAGATTTCAAAAGTTTGGTTCCTTCTAGAATGAGGCGACAAACGGAAGTCATGGTTTCGTGTGGGGAAGTACCGAAGGTGAAGCCATACAAGGTGGTATACACTAAAGAATGTGATGAAGACGAAGAAAGTGTAGGTTTTTCATATCATGTTACTGCACAAAGAGAGCATGGTGTTTTATCTCTAATGGACGATGATGAGAAATTGGACGATGTTTCATCGTGTTATCACATATCCTTCAACAATGGGGACCCTCAAGAAAATGAAGATGCGAAGATGCTCCCCCGGAACATGAAGAAGGGGTGAAAGCAATTGTTGATACTTTAAAAGAAGTTAACGTTGGCACCGATGAAGAACCAAGACCCACCTACCTGAGTGCTTTACTAGAAGTTGATGAAAAAAGCACTTATATTGAGTTACTCAAGGAGTTTAGGGATGTATTTGCTTGGAGTTACAAAGAAATGTCTGGCTTGGACCCTAAAGAGGCAGTCCATCACCTTGCGGTCAAGAATGTCGCTCGTCCTGTTAAGCAAGCTCAAAGGCGCTTTAGGCCGGACTTGGTTCCCCTGATTGAAACCGAAGTTAACAAACTCATTGAAGCGGTATTTATTCGAGAGGTTAAATACCCACATGGGTTTCAAATATTGTTCCTGTAAGGAAGAAGAATGGCCAGATTCGAGTATGTGTTGACTTCAGGGATCTCAACAATGCGTGTCCCAAAGACGAATTCCCACTTCCTATTCAAGAGCTGATGATCGATGCTACTATTGGCTACGAAGCAATGTCTTTCATGGACGGTTCGTCGGGCTATAACCAAATCCGCATGGCACCAAAATATGAAGAACTTACTACATTCCGCACCCCCAAGGGTATTTATTGCTACAAGGTGATGGCGTAGTATTTGTCACTTCCCAAGGTGAAGTTTTGCCCTACTCATTTACCTTGACACAACTCTGTTCCAACAATGTTACTGAGTATCAAGCATTAATACTTGGGCTTGAAATGGCCGTTGATATGAAGCAATTGCAGTTGCAAGTCTTTGGTGACTCCCAGTTAGTGGTCAATTAGCTTTTAGGTAGTTACGAGGTTAAGAAGCCTAAACTACGCACATATCATGATTACGCTAAAAAGTTAATGGGGTGGCTCGATGATGTGACTATTCAACATGTGCCAATGAAAGAAAATAAGAAGGCTGATGCTTTAGCTGCCTTAGCTTCATCGTTAACCCTGCCTGAATAAACGCAAGTTATTGTCTGCCAAAATGAGTAGTACCGCCACTAAATGAGGTTGAAGGTGAAGAAAATAAACTCAAGCATCTTGTCACTATTTCTGAAGTTGAGAAAGAAGAATGGCGACAACCCATTATCGACTACTTGTGCTATGGGATACTTCCAGAAAATCCGAGGAGAAGGACTGAAGTCCGTCGTCGTGCAACTCGCTTCCTTTACTACAAAAACACTCTATACAGAAGGTCATTCGAGGGAGTACTCTTGTGATGCTTAGGGGAAGAAGAAACACTCCAAGCTTTGCAAGAGGCACATTCTGGGGTATGTGGGTCGCACCAGTTTGGACCAAAGCTCCACTTCTATATAAAAAAGATGGGATATTATTGGCCAACGATGGTAAAAGACTGCTTGGACTACGCTCGAAGATGCAAGGCTTGTCAATTCCATGCGAATTTTATTCATCAACCTCCTGAAGTGTTGCACCCGACTGTTGCATCCTGGCCGTTTGACGCTTGGGGATTGGATGTTGTGGGACCACTGCCGAAGTCTTCTGGTGGACACTTATACATCTTGGCTGCAACTGACTACTTCTCAAAATGGGCTGAAGTTGTTGCTTTTAAGGAGGTAAAGAAGGAAAATGTTGCAAGTTTCATCCGAGTAAACATAATCTATCAATTTGGCATTTATCGTTACATAATAATGGAAAATGGAAAGCCATTCGACACTAGGTTGATGAACAAGATTTATGATCTGTTTGGCTTCAAGCAACGTAACTCTTCGATGTACAATGCTGCAGCCAATGGCCTAGCTGAGGCATTCAACAAAACTTTATGCAACCTGCTGAAGAAAGTCGTCTCCAAATCCAAACAAGATTGGAATGACCGTATGGAAGAAGCTCTATGGGCATATAGGACGACTCACCGCACGCCAACACAAGCAACTCTGAATTCACTCGTTTATGGAGTCGAAGGCGTCTTGCCACTTGAGCGTCAAATACCTTTATTACGACTGGATATTCAAGAAGGGATCACTGATGAAGAGAATGCTCGACTTCGATTAGCATAGTTAGAGGCTCTTGATGAGAAGAGGTTGGAGGCCCAACAAAGTCTTCAATGCTATCAAGCTCGATTGTCTAGTGCCTTCAATAAAAGAGTTCGCCCGAGATCCTTTCAAGTAGGAGATCAAGTCCTTGCCATAAGAAGACCCATTATTACTTCCCATAAACTTGTAGGGAGGTTCACTTCAAAATGGGATGGGTCATATGTCGTGCAAGAAGCTTATTCAAGTGGGGCTTACAAGGTGGTTGATGTAGATGGCATGAGAATCGACCCTATCAATGGAAAGTTTTTGAAGAAGTATTATCCTTGAAGTTGCAACGCTCCTTAATGCATGAGCATAAACTGCATGTTACTCATAGCCCGCATGAGTCTAAACTGTGTACGACCCAAAACAAAATGAACAAAAAAAAAAGGAATAAAGGGTCCGCTAGGTTTAAAACCTCGAAAGAGGCGGCCTAGGCAAAAGTTAGGACATAAAATAATAAAAAATAATAATAATAAATAAAAAATAAAAAATATTCTACCCATTCTGAACTACGATATGACTTGATCCTCTTCACCGAGGTACGTAGGCAGCTTAGGGTTTCATTCTGAGTTCAGTCGCATAAATTCAAAAGATACATAATCCCCCAATCGTGTCCGAATGAGGTACGATGGAATGCAATTCATTCAATCAGTATTTGAAAATCGAGTTGGGACACCATGCTTCTGTTAAACTTTGGATCCCATTTTATTTAAAGGGGGCAAGCCGCTATGCTAAATTGTTGTCTACAATGAAATGATTAATATCTTTTAAGGGGGATTCCAAGCATTTGCATTGAAATTTGGGGATCCGTTATGCCTTCATGTTTGCCACACCTTCAAGTTATTATGGTCTACCTTCATGACATTTCAAATTCAGAGAGACCTGGACCCAAGATATTTGGTGAGAATGAAGCTCTTGAATTTAAATTTTTGACAATTAAAAAGGTCTTACAATCACAAGGCTCTCACACCAAGATACAAAGATTTTGGTAAAGTCGCGCTAATTTGAAACTGTCGGCATATCAGGAACCAAAGTTGACTTCGAAATATTATTTGAAACTATCCTTATGGCATTAAGTTTTTCATTTTGGATATGTTGTATATTTGGAAGTTAAGTTTCCAATGGATTAGACGGTTCGTAATTTCAACATTCCTACATCAAGATACAAATATTTTGGTGAAGCCGTGCAAATCTAAAATCGTCGATGTGATAGAATTTGAAGTTAGTTTCAAAATAATATCTAGGACGATTCTCAACGTGTTCAATTCCAAATTTCGGATATATCTTAGATTTTGAAGTCTAATTGCCATGAAATTAAACGGTTTGTGATTTAGACATTCCTACATCAAGATACAAATATTTTGGTAAAGTTGTGCAAATCTTAAATCGTCGATGTGACAAAATTTAAAGATAGATTCAAAATAATATCTGGGATTATTCTCAAAGTGTTTAATTCCGAATTTTAGATATGTCTTAGATTTTGAAGTCTAGTTTCCATGAAATTAAACGGTTCATAATTTCGACTTTTCTACACCAAGATATAAATTATTAGGTGAGACTGTGCAAATCTGAAATTTTCAACGTGGTGAAATCAAACTGTTCATTTTTGGACTCTCCCACGACAAGATAAGAATCTTTCATTACGAGTACTAAAAGCTGAAAATTATGCGACCAAGATAAATGTCGGGAAATATAAAGCAAAAGAGAAGTAATCTGATTTAAGATGAAATAAATATCCACTAGGTCAACCTAACATAAGGATAAAAGGGGAGATAGTTCTAGAAACCTAATCTAAGCACAACTTGTACTTGGCCAAATCCTTGAGCATAGCTTCCAAGTACTTCTTCTTCTTCTCCAAATCAGCCAAGTCATCAGCAGTCAACAAGGCAGTGCAGCATGCATCATACTCCTTTCTAGTAGTTGAGGATCCTAACTTGGCTTCTTCAACTTCTTTCTCAGCAACTTCTAAAAGGTCTTCTAAGTCCTTCTCGTTTTCATGGAGCTTCTCTATCTTCTCTTTCACTGTAACTAGGGACTGGCGGATAAATGACACTTCTCTAACCTTTTCTTCTTCTTCAATCATGACATTTGTGAGGTGTACCTCAACGTCTGATATTGCAATCTCTTCAACCTTCTCAGATAAAGTCGACCGTGTCTTGTTATATGAAGCAGCAAGCTCAAAAAGGGACTCTAATAGGCCTCTCAAAGGGAAAATATCCACATCATCCCCATCCATTGCCTCAAGGAAATTGTTTGTAGTGCTGCCTTTCAGCCTACGCTGAATCGAAGTCCAAAGCTTCAAGATAGACTCCTTTCGAATATACAAGACAACCTTCTTTCCATCAAAAACTGAAGCTGCAATTGTTGGTCGTTCACGCAATCAGAACCCAACTTTTCCCTAATTTCATCATGAGAAATAGAAGTTGCCTCTTGATCTGCCTTAGCTGTGGAAGATGATTTATGTGGGTTCGGTCCTGCTACAGACTCGCCACTATCTTGTGGCCTTACTCGTTGCAACGCTCAAACGTTGTTAGCCTGAAAAAATAAAAAATAAATGTAAGGACACTTTAGCAAATTCATTTGGCCAAGGATAACAAAGAGGAAAACGTTTATGTTTTCTTTTACCTTCTCGTTCTGAGCTGTTAGTGTTCTTCAAGGGATATCAACGCTTTGGACCTCTACAACCCCTTCTAGATTTGGCCTTTTCCTTTTCCAATATTGATCTCCTTTGCTGCTATCGCTCGCCTCTTGGGATATGCGCTTATTAGAGGCATTAACGACTACACCAAATGGAATAATACTGTTATCAACTGGAGTATGGATCTCTTCTCTTTGAACTTCTTTGTGTAGCATGGGTCCACTGCCTGCGCGCATCTCAACTACCTTAGACTGTAAAGCAGGAATCCTATCAATCACTAAGACATCCTCGATCCGGTCTTGAATGGTATTTGTGATTGGCTCAACAGTATTCATCAAAAATTGTAAGTGGTCTTCGAGAAGGCTTCCATGCACCCTTGCCCACCAAGATCTATAGTTAGACGATGTAAGCTTCTTCATATTGGACCCAAAAGGAGGAAATACCGCCCTCGACTTAGATATAGTCAACACACAAATTCGTGCAAGTATTAACCCTTCTTCTAATGAAGCCTCGCGAAAATCTTGCTCCAAGCGACCAGGGGTGTCTTGTCACCCATAACTCCTAGCTTATGGAACAAAGCTTTTTCAACAGTCGACAAATTAATTGCTTCCTCTAGACCCCGGTAGGGTTGTGTGTCAATTTCAAACGAGCAAACTTCTTTTCTTTCTTGAAGGAGGCTGAGTATACTTCATTGTCTTTCTACACCAGAACTCTACCCATTTTTTCGCAGAAACCTTTGGATCGTTGCTACCTCCCTCTCGGAGCCGATGGAAGGCATCAAACAAATGCTCACAAGTCCGGGGAAGAAACCTTCTCCCCTTGTCGTACGTGCCTGTAAGCTCTTCAACATTTGGCACAACTTCCTCGTAAGGAGATCCTGATATAGGCAAACCACCGATCTTATACAAATTCCAAAGTGATATAGATAGTTCTCCAGGAGAGGTAAGCTATGTGTTGGTAACAGGCACCATGCCTCAAAGAAAGCCTGCATAATGTTCCTATTACGGTCATATGTGAAGAGTGAAGCATATACGGCGTCATAAATTCTTGCACCCTCCAGTGTCAAGCGACACCTACTTAAGACATTTTCTGCCCATTCCCAGTAGCCAGGAACGTAATGAAATTCACCGCCGAGCGACAAATCATTGCCCCAACAAGTCTCCTTGTTAATGATTCAACGCCCTAGACATGGTAAGGTACTCGCAAAATTTTAAGCGTGATGAGTAGTGGTGTGAAGCATCCATGTCTTGGGAGGGCGACTATTGTATTCAAGCGTCCAGTCTGCCAAATAAGGTGGGTCCCTCAAAGGTACCCATGAAGCTGCAGCATATTGGCCGATTAGTGACCTATCAACTGGTAACCTTGTCTCCGCCTTGCTTCCCTTATGGTCCGAGATAATAAGGCATTGCGAATTAGAGAAAGAAATTCTTGAGTCTTTGAAGTAAACCATGTTTAGACTGCAAAAAGAGAGAAAAGTGTTTATTAGCATTTAGTTAAGAAATGCGATATTCATGGCCTTAAATTCATAATATAATCCTATCAAGCATGGAAAAAGCAAGTCTTTGGCTTAGACAGTGTAATGGTCTATGCCTCATATACAATGAAGTTAAATCTTCAAACAAGATGAAGTCATTAGCTTAGACGGTGTAATGGTCTTCGCTTCAAATAAAATGAAGTCTTTAGCTCAGACGGTGTAATGATCTTCGCTTAAGACAAAATAAATCTTTGGCTCAGACGGTGTAATGGTCTATACCTCAGATAAAATGAAGTTAAATCTTCAAACAAGATGAATTCATTAGCTTAGATGGTGTAATGGTCTTCGCTTCAAATAAAATGAAGTCTTTAGCTCAGACGGTGTAATGGCCTTCGCTTCAGAAAAAATAAATCTTTGGCCCAAATGGTGTAATGGTCTTTGCCTCAGATAAAATAAAATCTTTGGCTTGGACGATGTAATGGTCTTTGCCATAAATAAAGAAAGTCAAGTTTTCAAATAAAATAAAGTCTTTAGCTTAGACGGTGTAATGGTCTTCCCTTCAGACAACAAAATCTTTGGCTTGGACGGTGTAACTATCTTTGCCATAGATAAAAAAAAATAAAGTCAAGTTTTCAAATAAAATGAAATATTTAGCTTAGACGGTGTAATAGTCTTCGCTTCAGACAATAAATCATTTGGCTTAAACGGTGAGATGTTCTTTGCCTAAAATAAAGTAAACTCTTTGGCTTAGACGATTTAATAGTCTATGCCTCAGATAAAATGAAGTTAAATCTTCAAACAAGATGAAGTCATTAGCTTACACAATGTAATGGTCTTCGTCAGACAAGGTTGAAAGACAAGTTCCACTAGGGATTATAGCAAGCAACACATGGATGAAAAGAGCAGCATACCGAGTAAAAAAAAAGGAGTTTCAGTAAATTTTCACGCACAATTTTAAAATCATAGTTCATTAATCATTGATAGTAGAATCTTTTATTTTTACTTTCTCTGGGAAATATGCATATACCAAGTAAAGAGGCTCTGTAGTGACTAATCAACTTGGTAAAATAGTCATCATGTCTTAAGTCTTTTTTGATGGAAATATGATATATCTACTAACTTTCAAAAGACCATCAAAAGTGATGGCCATTCAGAAGTGAGCCTTTGTTCGCTTATAATTATTTACATGCAAAAATACATGGATAAGTCCATGAGAGACAAAAGACATGTGATGCAACAAGAATCATACTTACAAAAAAAGGGAATGATACAAGGGGGGAAAAGATAGAAGGTGGTATCGTACTTCTCTTTATTTGAAACAACAAAAAAGAGGTTGGAAATAAAAGTTTGGGATAAACGAACAAGGACAACTTGATATGATTGAAAATAACACAGAGAAATGGGTTGCAAAAGTAGTCCAAGTTTTGCCGATTTCATATTCCAGGCAAAGATCACAAAAACTTCTTGAGTTGTTCTTAGCTATGAAAATTTAGAGGGGATGATTACCTTTTGAAAAAAAAAGTTATAGAGAAGTAATTTCTCTCCTCCAGTTTTCCAAGAAGTGATGGTATTTTGAATTCTAATACCATGCCTCCTATTTATATAGACCCAATAAGGAGGGTAGCAGCAGTGTCCCAAATAAAGTAGGTTAGTCTAGGATAATTATCTTCTTGATAAGCCTGACATATCCAATCTCCAGGATAAGTGTTTTACTCCATCGTGAAGTCCTTATATGAAAACGAAAATTTTGAATTACGATCGAAAACTAGGACTCCAAATAAAGCCATCCCAAAGCAATAACGTGCCAAGAAATTTATTTGATTATGAATGTAATTCATTCATTTGATCATATGTGGCAATGAAAGTTCTAATGCTTTTGAAATTGAAAATTGGCATCATATGTGAAGATTTCCTGGCAAGGACCTTGTACGTAAATTCTTTTAGAATTATATATCATGGGCTTTTAAAACAAGACTCTCAAAGCATGGCCAATAAGCTCGTAAAAGTTAATTCCAGAAAATAAGCGTGCAAGCTGGTAAATTATCCAAGCGCCATGTCCATTCCATGTAATTGGATAAAGGCACAAAAAAAATTATGATGTTGTCTCCAATTATACTTCATGCCCAGTCTTTGAAGTTCGATACTTCTATACCCTGACAAGTCTTGAAGTAGGGGACATTTGTAGGCATATAAATTTTATTAAAATTAAATCCATAAAAGAATTTGGACTCTATTTTAAAATTCAAGATATATTGGTCCAAATAAATATTATGGATTAATATAATTGAATTAATTATATAAGTCCAATATATACGTGGGTTAAATAAATAAGTCTTAATTCATTGGGCTAGCCCATTGAATTGGGCTAAAATGACTAGCCACTTTATTATGCCCAAAATGTCACACTCCTGCAGGCCCAGTTCGGTGCCACGTGTCAAATCACATGGCGCGCCAAATCAAATGGAAGAGCCAATAGGACCATGCCATATGTCAAAATGACAAGGTATGCCAAGTCACATTAAAAGGCTAATGAAATCGCGCCACGTGTGCAAGTGACATGTTCTGGTCAATCAAATGCGGCCATGTCACACTTCAATTTAATTGGTCGGAAAAAGTTTGTTCTTATCACAACTCATCCCTTCCACAACTATAAATAGGGGTCTTCATAACTCAGAAAGGACACCAGAAGTTATAACAAGAAGCAAGAGAGAGCTCGTGGATCAAACGCCGCAAATTTCTCTACAAGTTTCAAGCTTCAAGCAATCAAGTTCAAGTTCAAGAAATCAAGTTCAAGCTCAAGAATGAAGAACAATTCAAGTATTCAAGATCAAGAACGAAGTCAAATCAAGTACAAGGCGTTCAAGATCAAGGCTACTTGTTCGTGATACAATTCGTAACAACAATCAAAGTTTTCGCGACGGATAAATCAAAATTCAAATTCAAGATCAAGCTCAAAGACCCTTGAATTTATACTAGAAAAGTAGAATCAGAGGATTCATAGAGATTGTACACTCAAATTACTTGAAATCAAATACTACGATTGTTGCAATATCTTTCGGTCTTGATTTTATTTTCTCAACGCAAATTTATTGTCTACAGGTACATCTTTCTCTACTCCAATATTATAATTAGCTTTTTCATTTTGAATTTTACATATAATCGAAATACTTTCATATTTAAAACTGAATTGTAATTATAATTTTTTTCCTAAAAATTAAAAGATAAGTCACTTTGCTATTTTATCATAAAATTACTAATATTCTTAATAATTTTTATTTTTATATTACACACTGCCATAAGCAACTGAAACTTTATATTTAAATTGTCACTCACTGTAATATTTAAATTAAATTATAATTTTGATTCTTCCAAAATATAAGTAGATACGTTAGTTTACTATTATATCATAAAATTACGAATATTCCCAGTTAAATTAGTGCCACTAACTGGGAAAGCTTTCTTCCAAGATTCCTAGTTCCCGAACATACGAAAAATAAAACACAAATTAAATTCATTCATAAAATACCTATCTTAGATCAGATGGTCACCTTCATTTATGTAATTTTTCTCAAATTCATTTAGAAACTTCATTGGTTTTTTATTTTTTTTGAAAAAATATTTTATCTTTCCATTATGAATTCAAAAGTTTTTATTAGATTTTTCCTAATTCTATTAGGTTTTTTATCCAAAAGTGTCAAATGATTTTTTCTTAAAGCACCATTTGACTTAATCATAATACTAACTATTCCCCTTTCAACATAATATAAATACAAATATTAAAATTGTGCATGCGTGATCAGTATTAAAGAATACTAATTATTTTAAATTATGATTTATCTTTTAATATATTAATATCACATTAATGTAGTTACAACTATCATCCTACTTCTTAATACATTATTTTATTAATTAAACCTATATGAAATTAAAGAAAAATAAATAGTCATCGTATAACTTTTTTTTATTTCTTAATTTGCTTTATTATAATATTTATTATTCAGTATTATTATTGTGTTAATAATATGATATTTTATTAGCATGCTTTGCTTAATATATCCACTACTCCTTTTGGTATAGCATATTTTGTTACTTCTTAGAAATTATTTTTAAAATTTTATTTATTGTTCATATATAATTCTTTAGTTTTCTAAATTTACCAATAATATATTTTTATTACTTACCTAGTTTATTATGTTTATTTAAATTATGGATAACATCTCTATTTCCATTATTATATATTTTGCTGTTGTAATATTATACTTAGTTTTCTCCATTTTGAATTTTCATATAATTGAAGTACTTTCATATTAAAACTAAATTGTAATTTTGAATTTTTCCTAAAGCTTACCATTTGGAAATCTCGTTAATTAGTTTAAAAAAACATATTTTCTCTTTTCGTTATCAATTCAAAAATTTTGTATAAATTCTCATTAGATTTTTTCTTAAAATTTATTTAGATTTAGTCTTAAAAGTACCAAGTGGTATATTCTCAATACGTCTTTGGCTTAATCTCATGCTTCACTAACCTCCTTTTCATATAATATAGATTTCCGTTATCACTTCAAAAATTTTGTACAGATTCTCATTAGATTTTGTCTTAAAATTTGTTTGGATCTTGTCTTAATATTTATTTAGATTTAGTTTTAAAAGTGCAAAGTGGCACATTCTCAATACGCCACTTGGCTTAATCTCAGGCTTCACTATCCTCTTTTTAATATAAACTAGTATTAATACCCTGCAATGCGCGGACACAAATCATGTCAAATTGTGATGTAGGTTGTTTGAATCATGTGCGAATAACCTTAAAATATAAACCTCTCGGATAAAAATTATATAACATTAGATATTAGTTATGAAGTAGGATATGAAATTATTGTTGAAATCTCATAGTGAACAGCCTTTTTTTTTATTTGTAGTAACCTAACCCCTTAATTTTAGTACTTGCATTTTGTTTCGCTGTCAATATTCGAGAATACTAAACATGTTCCAATTTTTTTCCCTCCGTCGGGTATCGTGACAGCACCTAGTCTTTAAGACTAGGTGAGCCTAATATTACTGAATATCAATCATAATATCAAAATATTTGAATGCTTTCTGAAATGAATCTCTATACATTACACTTTTTTTCCAAAAACCCATAAGTACAAGTCATAAGCTTTACAGAAATTTATTCCATAACTCCTAAATACCACTGTTCAAAAATAAGTACAACAGTGTATGAACAAAATCAGACGGTGACTCAAAAACCCGCAAACACTATAGTGGTTTTACCTTGAGTCTCCACAACAATAAATGTGCCGCTAGCTATCGATCGATCGGCTACGCAAAAACTTGGAATCTTCACAAAAAGGTGTTGAAGTGTAGTATGAGCACACCACAACGATGCCCAGTAAGTAACAAGACTAACCTCGGTGAAGTAGTGATGAGAACTAGTCAAGACACCCACTGGTCTAATGAACTGAACAAGTATAGATACAGGAACAACCGAAATATGATATCCACATAGAAGACTTCCCGATATGGCTAGCAATACAGTAAGTTCAATAAGGAAAGGAACAACAAGTATCAGCGGAAAAACTATGAAATAACACAAAAGAATAAATGGAACACAAACTAAAACTGCAATTTACATATACAACAAGGGCAAGTGATAACTCAGCAATTTCAACTACTTTTACAACAAGGGCAACATGTACAATATTTTCTCACAATATCCACAAGAATAAGCTCACACAGTAAGTGTACCATTATATAATATCAACAACAAGGAATGCCTCTAGGCCAACACAAGTATCACAAACAATCCGTGACACAGCCCACCTTGTCTCGCCACGTGTGCAATAGTAAAGTGAATTGCCTTGTCTCGCCACACGTGAAAAATAATGTTCCCACCTTGTCTCGCCACATGCGCAACCCACATGTAAATACCCCACCCTGTCACGCCGCATGTTCAATATCAATAGAAAACACGATACGACAGAAACCTCGTGCAAATCCCCATATCCATGACCGCACGACAGAAACCTCATGCATCACCTCTGTCACGGCCCAATTTACCCCCTGAAAGGTATCGTGATGGCACCTAGTCTCTAAAACTAGGTAAGCCTAATATTAAGGGAAAAACCTTAATAAAACACAATAAACAAAGGAAATAGGGGCAAAATCTAAATAGCAAAAATGATGCCGCTCAGCATATACAAAAATATACTCCCAAAGACCCGGAATATCACAAGTCACAAGCTTCTAATAACTACTGTAGCTCTAACAAGTCTGGAAGTACATAAGAAAAGACTCTAGTAAATGGAGTAGAAAGGGACTCTGAGGATTCTGTGGATGCGGCAGAAATACCTTGTAGTCTCCTAGAATCAGCAACAAACACTTTCCTCGATGCTGATAGCTCGTACCTGGATTTGCACAAGAAAAACATGTGCAAGGAAGGGAATGAATACACCAAATTGGTACCCACTAAGTGCCAAGCATAACCCCGGTCAAGTAGTGACGAGGTCAGGTTAAGGCCCTACTGGAGTAAATATAATCAATTTAAAATAGTACAAGAGATAAGTAAATTCTACAGTAACAATTAAAGAAAATGTTCAAAAACTTAACAGTCAAAGGAGCCCTCAACTTAAAACAAGGTAAACACAAGGTGGAATCTCCCGGGATACCGTCCCGTGGTTCCAGATGAATATGGAGTACATGGGGATCTCCCGAATACGTCTGTAGTCCCAAAATAAATATGCAGTACATGGGATCTCCCGGAATACGTTTGTAGTCCCAAAATAAATATGCAATACAGGGGGATCTCCCAGAATACGTCTGTAGTCCCAAAATAAATATGCAGTACATGGGGATCTCCCGAAATACGTTCGTAGCCCCAAAATAAATATGCAGTACAGGGGGATCTCCCAAAATACATCCGTAGTCCCAATTTAAATATGCAACACATGATGAAATGAAAAGTATAACATCGAATTAAACAGTTTGTACTAATCACAGATAATTAGAATAAGGATGTAACTAAGCATGGCGCATAGAAGATCAAATAGGCAATAAAACATTGTAAGCATACTTTTCTAATATAAGCTAAACAATTTAACATATTAGTGCAATTTCATATAAGAAAATAATTTATGTTTTAGGAGGGGAAAAATGGGATTTTTGCAATAACAGCCCGTGTACGTACTCATCACCTCACGTACATGTAACCCACACAACAATTAGTATCAATAATCCTAAGGGGAAAGTCCCCAACACAAGGTTAGGCAAGCCAGTTAACTCAACCGCTGAAATCAACTTGAAACCACGTTCTTGCCACGAGTATCCAACTTCGAATGGCCCGAAACTATTCAAATAAATTGAATAATGTAAATATAGCTATAAGCAACTAGTTCAACTAATCAATTCGAAGCTAAAACACGAAATTAGGAAAATCGTCCCGAAAAGTCCCCCAGGCCCACGACTTGGAATCGAGTAAAATTTACAAATTCCGAACACCCATTCACTCACGAGTCTAACCATACCAAATTTAGTCAAAACCGATACCAAATTCTCGATCAAAACCCAGAAACTCGGCCTAGGAACTTTTCTCAATTTTCCCCAATTTTCACCCCAAATCCGAAGTTAGATGATAAAATTAAGCATAGATTAGCAAGAATTAATCAAAACAAAGTCAGAATCACTTACCCCAAACACCCACGTAAAAATCCCTCCAAAAGTCGCCTAATCCTGAGCTCTCAAGTCCAAATAGTGAAAAATGACATAAATCCTCGTTTTTGGAACATTTAAATCTACCCAGGCATTTCTTCACCGCGATCGCGGAAAGACTCACGCGATCGCGAAGAACAATCTTGCTGCCCCACATTTTACTCTACGTGACCGCGATTCAACCCACGCGAACGCGGTGAAATGGCTCCTCTGACTTACGCGACCGCGTTTGGCACCACGTGATTGCGCAGGGTTAAATCCCAGCTTCCCGTTGCCACCTTATTCTTCTATGTGAACGCGACCTGGCCCACGCGTTCGCGAAGAACAATCTGCCTCCCCTACGCAATCGCGTGCTTCCTCATGTGATCGCAATGAAGAACACCAGCTGCAGACACTAGCAAAAAAAACCCATCAATCTTTAAAAGAGCAAAAATGACCCATTGAGCATCCGAAACACACCCGAGGCCCCCGGGACCTCAACAAAACCTACCAAAATATATAATAACACCATACGAACTTATTTGAGCCTTCCAACCAGCTCGAACAACACCAAAAATATGAATTAAACACGGACTCAAGCCTAAGAACTTAGTATTTTTCCAAAATCTACAAACGATGCTGAAACACGTCAAACCTAGTCCGAATGACCTCAAATTCCACACACATATCACAAATAACACTACGAACCTATAGCCCCTTCCGTAATTCCATTCCGAGCTCGATATCAAAGTTTCCCTTATCGGCCGAAATCACCGAAAATCTAACTTTTGTCAATTCAAGTCTAAATCTACTACAAACCTCCAAAACACATTCCGGACACACTCCTAACCCCTAAATCACTCAAAGGAGCTAACAGAGTCGACAAAACTCCATTTTGGGTCCGTCTTCATACAGTTCCGACTACGATTTAATTCTATGGCTTAAACTCACAACTAGGAACTAAGTGTCCCAAAACTCGCCGAATTCCATAACTAATCACTCCGGCAAGTCCCAATAGGAGAAACAAATGTGGGGGAATCAGTTATTAGGGGATCGAGGCTCTAACTCTCAAAATGACCGGCCAGGTCGTTACATTCTCCCCCTCTTAAAACAATCGTTCGTTCTCGAACGAGTAATAAGACATACCTGAATCTATGACAAGATGATGGTATTGACTGCGCATATCCTGCTCAGTCTCCCAAGTTGCCTCCTCGACCGGCTGACCCCTCCACTGCACCTTTACTGATGCAATATTCTTTGACCTGAGTTTTCTGACCTGCCTATCAAAAATGGCTACTGGATCCTCAACATAAGATAGATCCTTGTCCAACTGGACTGAGCTGAAATCCAATACATGAGCTGAATAATCGTGATACTTTCGGAGCATAGACACGTGGAATACTGGATGAACCCTTGCTGGGCTAGGAGGTAAGGCAAGCTCATAAGCAACCTCCCCAACGCTCCGCAATATCTCAAAAGGACCAATGAACGTCGGACTCAGCTTACCCTTCTTCCCGAACCTTATGACGCCCTTCATAGGCGATACCCGAAGAAAAATCCGATCACCAGTCATAAATGCCAAATCACGAACCTTCTGGTCCGCATAACTCTTCTGCCTAGACTGGGTTGTGCGAAGTCTCTCCTGAATCACCTTTACCTTATCCAAGACATCCTGGACCAAATCTGTACCCAACAATCGGGCCTCGCCCGGCTCAAACCAAACCATTGGGGACTGACATCGCCTACCGTACAAATCCTCATACGGTGCCATCTGAATGCTGAACTGGTAACTGTAGTTGTAGGAAAACTCTGTGAGTGGCAAGAACTGGTCCCATGATCCTCTGAACTCCATCACACAAGCGCGGAGCATATCCTCAAGAATTTGAATCGTGCGCTCGGACTGCCCGTCCGTCCGCAATATCTCAAAAGGACCAATGAACCTCGGACTCAGCTTACCCTTCTTCCCGAACCTTATGACGCCCTTCATAGGCGATACCCGAAGAAAAACCTGATCACTAGTCATAAATGCCAAATCACGAACCTTCTGGTCCGCATAACTCTTCTGCCTAGACTGGCCTGTGTGAAGTCTCTCCTGAATCACCTTTACCTTATCCAGGGCATCCTGGACCAAACCTGTACCACTCAATCGGGCCTCGCCCGGCTCAAACCAAACCACTAGGACTGACACCGCCTACCGTACAAAGCCTCATACGGTGCCATTAGAATGCTGGACTGGTAACTATTGTTGTAGGAAAACTCTGCGAGTGGCAAGAACTGGTACCATGATCCTCTGAACTCCATCACACAAGCACGGAGCATATCCTCAAGAATTTGAATCATGCGCTCGGGCTGCCCGTCCGTCTGAGGGTGAAAGTTTGTGGACAGCTCCACCCTAGTACCCAACTCCTAATGTACGGCTCTCCAGAACCGTGATGTGAACTGAGTAGCTCTGTCTGAAATGACAGATACTGGAATACCGTGAAGGCGGGCGATCTCTCTGATATAAATCTCAGCCAATCTTTTTGAAGAATGAGTGGTCAGCACCGGAATGATATGAGCTGACTTGGTCAGCTGATCCACGATCACCCAAATAGCATCGAACTTTCTCACAGTCCGTGGAAGTCCAACCACAAAGTCCATGGTGATCCGCTCCCACTTCCACTCGGGGATCTCTAACCTCTGAAGTAAACCACCAGGCCTCTGGTTCTCATATTTGAACTGCTGACAGTTGAGACACTTGGCCACAAACCTCACTATATCCTTCTTCATCCTTCCGCACCAATAGTGCTATCTCAAATACTGGTACATCTTCGGGGCACCCGGATGAGTGGAGTGCCGCGAACTATGTGCCTCCTCAAGAATCATCTCCCGAAGCCCATCTACATTGGGCACACAGATCCGACCCTGCATCCTCATCACACCATCATCACCAACAGTCACATCCCTGACATCACCTCTTCGAACCCGGTCCTGAAGAACTAGAAGGCGGAGGTCATCATAATGACGCTCTCTGATGCGGTCATAAAGAGAAGACCGAGCAACCACAAAATCTAATACCCGGCTAGGCTCTGAAATATCCAATCTCATGAACTGACTAGCTAAGGTCTGAACATCCAAGGCTAAGGGCCTTTCAGCTTCCGGAAGATATGCCAAACCCCCCAAACTCTCTGCACGGTGACTCAAGGCGTCGGCCACCACATTGGCCTTCCCCGAGTGGTACAATATAGTGATATCATACTCTTTAAGTAGCTCCAACCACCTCCACTGACACAAATTAAGGTCTTTCTGCCCGAACAAGTGCTGCAAACTCCGGTGATCAGTGTAAATCTCACAAGGAAAATCGTACAAATAATGGCGGTAGATCTTCAGGGCATGAACAATAGCTGCTAACTCGAGATCATGAACGGGATAATTCTTCTCATGCACCTTCAATTATCTAGACGCGTAGGAAATCACCCTACTATCCTGCATCAATACTGCTCTAAGGACAATCCTCGAGGCATCACAATAGACAGTGTAGGACCATGAACCAGTAGGCAAAACTAACACTAGGGCTGTAGTCAAAGATGTCTTGAGCTTCTGAAATCTCTCCTCACACTCCTCGGTCAACCTGAACGGAGCACCCTTCTAGGTCACTCTGGTCATAGGTGCTGCAGTAGATGAAAATCCCTCTACAATGAGACGGTAGTACCCCGCCAAACCAAGGAAACTGCGAATCTCCGTAGCTGATGATGGTCTAGGCCAACTCGACACCGCCTCCACCTTCTTCAGATCTACCTTGATCCCATCGCAAGACACTATGTGACCCAAGAATGCCACTGAATCAAGTCAGAATTCACACTTAGAGAATTTTGCATACAATCTCTCTCCCTCAAAGTCTGAAGCACAGTCCTTAGGTTCTGCTCATGATCTTCCTAGGACTGGGAATATACCAGGTTGTCGTCAATAAACACAATGACGAAAGAATCAAGATAAGGCCGGAGCACACTATGCATTAAATGCATAAAGGCTTCTGGGGCATTGGTCAGCCTAAATGACATGACAAGAAACTCATAGTGAGCATATCTGGTCCTGAAGGCAGTCTTCGAGATATCCGGCTCCCGAATCTTCAACAGCTGATAGCCAAAACGCAAGTCAATCTTGGAAAATACCCTGGCACCCTGTAACTGATCAAATAAATCATTGATGTGAGGCAAGGGATACCAGTCCTTCACTGTAACCTTGTTCAACTGCCGATAATCAATACACATACGCATAGAATCATCCTTTTTCTTCACAAATAATATCGGAGCACCCCAAGGTGATACACTAGGCCTGATGAAACCCATATCAAGCAACTCTTAGAACTGCTACTTTAACTCCTTCAAATCAGGGGGAGCCATACGATAAGGAGGAATAGAAATAGGCTGAGTGCCCATCAACAAATCAATGTCGAAATCAATGTCTCTATCGGGCGACATACCCAGAAGATCATCTGGAAATACATCAGGGAAGTCCCTAACTACTAGGACTGACTCAACTGTAGGGCTATCAACATTGACATCTCTCACATAGGTCAAATACGCATCACACCCCTTCTCAACCATCCGTTGAGCCTTAAGAAATGAAATGACACTGTGGGGAGTATACTCTAAGGTACCTCTCCACTCTAATCTCGGTAAGCCTGGCATAGCCAGCGTCACGGTCTTAGTGTGACAATCAAGAATAGCGTAATGGGGCGACAACTAGTCCATGCCCAAGATACCATCAAAATATACCATACTGAGCAATAACAAATCGGCCCTGGTCTCAAAACCACTAAGAACAATCAAACACGACCGATATACGCGGTCCACAACTAGAGAGTCTCCCACAGGAGTAGATACATAAACAAGGGAACTCAAAGAATCCCGATATATCCCCAATGTGGAGCAAAATAAGAAGACACATATAAATATCTAGAGCCTGGGTCAAATAATACTGATGCATCCCTATGGAAGACAGGGACAATACTTGTGATGACTGAATCTGAAGTGAGGGCCTCTAAACGGGCTGGAAGGGCATACTAATTGATTTGGCCTCCCCCTTTAGGGCGACCTCTACCTCCCCGGCCTCCGCCTCTCGCTGCCTGAGAAGGTGGAGTGGCAGCTAGGGCTGGAAAAATGGCCGGAGGACCTGGTGGAGCACGTGGAGGCTGATAAGTCTTTGGAGGTGCACCCCTCCTGGCTCTAGGGCAATCTCTAATCATATGACGAGTGTCACCACACTCAAAACAATCCCTCGGAGGACACGGCAGCTGAGACTAACTCGGACCTAGCCTTATGGACTTGCTGATAATAACACCTCGAGCTGGAGGCATACTGGATACTGGCGGTGAATAATAGGGCTCTTGAGGTCTAGGAGGAGCTGGGAAACCTCTGGCTGCTGGAAGAGCTGAATAAATGGGGCAACTCACAAAACCCATACCATAGCGTGCTGTTGGTGCACGAGCTCTGAGTGTGGCAACCAAAGCCGGTGCATGATGAGATAACTCATTGAAACAGACTGCATACTCCGACACAGTCATAGCACCTTGGTACAAATGCTCAAACTCTGCGTGCCAAGCATCCCTGAGGCTCTGAGGGACATACTCGGGCAAGAAAATCTCTGAAAACTGAGTCCAAGTGAGTGAGGCTGCCTCGTCTAGACTACTCAGCTCATAGGCACGCCACCACTGATATGTCTCTCCGCTCAGCTGGAAAGCGGTAAAAGAAACCCCACTCATCTCCACGATGCCCATAATGCGGAAAATATGATACTCCTCAAGAAAACCCAGAGCATCATCTGAAGCTAGCCCGCTGAAAGTAGGTGGGTGGTACTTTTTGTACCTCTCAAGTCTGAGTTGCTCTACCTCAAAAGCAGCTACCCTAGTCTCATGCTGAACCGGAGCCACTGAGGGCATAGGAATATACTCTGGGGCCTGATCAACCTGGCCCCTCTTCTCAGCTATCGGAAGTAGAGTGCTGAACATGCTCATGAATTGAGCTAAAGTCTCCTGGAAGGCTGGAACAGTAACATGAATCTCCAGTGCCGGCCCTCCAGGTTGAGCTGCTTGGGGCTCCTCTACCGCAGCTCTCGCAGGTGCTCGAGCAGCACCGTGTGGTCGTCCTCTACCCCAACCCCGGGCTCTGCTGGCTCTAGCAGGGGGATCAGGTGCCTGATCATCGGTCCTCCTAGTAAGGGTCCTTACCATCTGTGGGAAAGAAAAGAATAGAATTTTAGAATTTTGATGTCAATAACTCGCACGGCAAGGAAATTAAAAAAAGGTTATTCATAACAATTACATAGCCCCCCGAAGATAAGCACGGACGTCTCCGCACCGATCCGCGAGACTCTAATAAACCGTCTTGTGACTCGCGACACCTATGAAACTAGTGCTCTGATACCAACTTATCATGACCCAATTTACCCTGTGACGGCACCTAGTCTTAGAGACTAGGTAAGCCTAATATTAGGGGAAAAACTTTAAGAAAATACAATAAATAAAGGGAATAAGGGTATAATCTAAATAACAAAAATGATGCGGCATATACAAAAATATACTCCCAAAGACCCGGAATATCACAAGTCACAAACTTCTAATAGCTACTATAGCTCTAACAAGTCTGGAAGTACATAAGAAAAGACTCTAGTCGATTGAGTAGAAGGGGACTCTAAGGATTCTGCGGATGCGGCAGAAATACCTCGTAGTCTCCTAGAATCAGCAGCAAATACTAAACTCGAGGCTGATAGCTTGTTCTTGGATCTGCACACAAAAAACATATGCAGGGAAGGGCATGAGTACACCACATTGGTACCCAGTAAGTGCCAAGCCTAACCTCGGTCAAGTAGTGACGAGGTCAGGTTAAGGCCCTGCTGGAGTAAATATAATCTATTTAAAACAGTACAAGAGATAAGTAAATTCTACAGTAACAGTTAAAGAAAATGTTCGAAAACTTAACAATCAAAGGAGTCCTCGGCTCAGAACAAGGTAAACACAAGGTGGAATCTCCTGGGATACTGTCCCGTGGTTCCAGATGAATATGCAGTACATGGGGATCTCCTCGAATACGTCTATAGTCCCAAAATAAATATGCAGTACAGGGGGATCTCGCGGAATACGTCTGTAGTTCCAAAATAAATCTACAGTACAAGGGGATCTCCCGGAATAAGTCAGTAGTCCAAAAATAAATATGCAGTACAAGGGGATCTCCCGGAATACGTCTGTAGTCCAAAGTAAATATGCAATACATGGGGATCTCCGGAATACGTCTGCAGTCCCAATTTAAATATGGAATGCAGGATGAAATGACAAGTATAACATCGAATTAAACAGTTTGTACTAATCACAGATAAGGAGAATAAGGACTTAACTAAGCATGCGGCACAGAAGATCAAATAGGCAATTAAACACGTAAGCATGCTTTTCTAATCTAATCTAAACAATTTAACATATTAGTGCAATTTCATAGAAGAAAATAATTTATGTTTTAGGAAGGGAAAAATGGGATTTTTGCAATAACAGCCCGTGTACGTACTCCCTTACTTCACATACACGGCGCTGACACAACAATTAGTATCAAATATCCTAAGGGGAAAGTCCCCAACACAAGGTTAGGCAAGCCACTTACCTCAACCGCTCAAATAAACTTGAAACTACGTTCTTGCCACAAGTATCCAACTCTGAATGGTCCGAATCCATTCAAATAAATTACATAATGTAAATATAGCTATAAGAAACTAGTCCAACTAATCAATTCGAAGCTAAAACACAAAATTAGGAAAATCGCCCCAAAAAGTCCCTCGGGACCACGCCTAGGAATCGGGTGAAATTTACAAATTCTGAACACACATTCACTCACGAGTCTAACCATACCAAATTTACTCAAAACCGATACCAAATTCTCGATCAAAACCCAGAAACTCGGCCTAGGAACTTTTCTCAATTTTCCCCAATTTTCACCCCAAATCCGAAGTTAGATGATAAAATTAAGCATAGATTAGCAAGAATTAATCAAAACAAAGTCAGAATCACTTACCCCAAACACCCACGTAAAAATCCCTCCAAAAGTCGCCTAATCCTGAGCTCTCAAGTCCAAATAGTGAAAAATGACATAAACCCTCGATTTTGGAACATTTAAATCTGCCCATGCATTTCTTCACCGTGATCGCGGAAAGACTCACGCAATCACGAAGAACAATTTTGCTGACCCACATTTTATTCTACACGACTGCGATTCAACCTACGTGAATGCGAAGAAATGACTCATTTGACTTATGCGACTGCGTTTGGCACCACGCGATTGCGAAGGGTTAAAGCCCAACTTCCCTTTGTCGCCTTATTCTTCTATGCGAACGCGACCTGGCCCACGCGTTCGTGAAGCACAACCTGCCTCCCTTACGTGATCACGTCCCTTATTCAGCGATCGCAATGAGTTAAACCCAACTGGCCTCTCGATTTCTCTACGCGATTGCATGCTTCCTCATGCGTTCGCGATGAAGAACACCAGCTGCAGACACCAACAAAAAAAACCAGCAATCTTTCAAAGTCAAAAAATGGCCCGTTGAGCATCCGAAACACACCCGAGGCACCTGGGACCTCAAACAAACCTACCAACCAATCCCATAACACCATACGAACTTATTCGAGCTTTTCGACCACCTCGAAAAACACCAAAAACATGAATTAAACACGGATTAAAGCCTAAGAACTTAGCATTTTCAAAAAACTACAAACGATGTTGAAACACGTCAAACCTAGTTTGAATGATCTCAAATTTTACACACAGGTCACAAATGACACTATGAACCTATATCCACTTCCAGAACTCCATTCCGAGCTAGATATCCAAATTTCCTTTATCGACCAAAATCGCCAAAAATCTAACTTTCGCCAATTCAAGCCTAAATCTACTACAAACCTCCAAAACACATCCCAGACGTGCTCCTAACCCCAAATCACTTAACGGAGCTAATGGAGTCAAAAAAACTCCATTTCGGGTCTTTCTTCACACAGTTTTGACTACGGTCCAATTCTACGGCTTAAACTCACAACTAGGGACTAAGTGTCCCAAAATTCTCTGAATTTCATAACTAATCACTCCAACAAGTCCCAATAGCAAAAAAAACATGGGTGAAGTTATTAGGGGATCGGGGCTCTAACTCTCAAAACGACCGGCCGGGTCGTTACAACCTCAATAAGTACAACAACAACAGTGAAAATAATACAAGATACAATAAATACATCAACTCAAGAACCTTTGATCACAAGAAAGGTAAGGCTAGTTCACAAGGATAAGCACAATAAAGGATGCTAGGCATAATAAGAACATCTCAACAAGAAAGAGAATAGCATGTAACAGTCGTACCCAAATACACGTTTCAACAAACAAGAAACTAACACGAATCCGATAACTTTATGTAAGGGCAAGTCAATGTCACGACCCAAAATCTGTTAGTCGTGATGGAAACTAACCCAACCGGCTAGGTAAGCTAACTAATAACTATCAGATTTTAATAATCTTGACGAGTCAAGTAAACAGTATAAATTATCTGAATCTGTTACATTTCCCAAGGATGGCTAGTACAAATTATGAGCTTCTAAGAATAGAGTTTACAAATGGAAGAGATGGACGAGGATACATCTTCAAATACAGCAACCCTCGTGCACAGCAATGACTACAACCAACATCTGCATGCAATGTGCAGAAGTGTAGTATCAGTACAATCGACCCCATGTACATGTAACGACCCGACCAGTCATTCTGAGCAATTTCACTTCACTCGAAATTTTTCAAGCATAAGTAGCTCCGTATGATGTATTATGACTTATGTGAATCGTCGGTTTTGGTTTTCAGGTTATTCAGAATTAATTTGGAAGAATGATTCCCGGTTACAAGCTTTAAATTTGAAAGGTTTGACCAAGTTTGAATTTTTAGTATTTGAACTCGGATTGGATTTCTGATGGTTCCGTTGGCTCCGTTGGGTGATTTTGGACTTAGGAGTGCATCGGTATTTTAATTTTGAGGTCCGTAGTAGAATTTGCTTGAAATGACGAAAGTTGGAATATTGGAAAGCTTGACCGGGAGTGGACTTTTTGATATCAGGGTCGGATTCTAATTCCGGAAGTTGGAGCAGGTCCATAATTTCAAATGCGACTTGTATGTAAAATTTGAGGTCAATCGGACGTGATTTGATAGGTTTCGGCATCGGTTGTGGCAGTTTGAAGTTTCAAGTTAATTGATTTCTAGTGAGGTGCGATTCATCGTTTCGATATTGTTATGTGTGTTTTGAGGCCTCGAGTAGGTTCGTGTTATGATAAGGGACTTGTGCTTATGTTCACATAGGGTCCTGAGGGGCTCGGGTGAGTTTAAGATAGGTTTGGGTTTGTGTTGCGCCCGTTTTTTTATGTTTCGACGTCATTTCTTCAAGCATAAATGGTACTACAATAATAAAATGAGCTCCAATTTCGGTTTTTATTGAAGTACGAAATCTGTATCGTAATTATGGAGCCATAGAAAAAAGAATCATCGAATTTGGACATCATATGAGGATTTTATGGTCATTTTACTAAGAATTGGATTGCCAGATTTTCAGATTAATTACGAAATTGCCACTGAGTTTGTATTTAAAAATTTGCACTATTTCCAAATATTGAAACCAACATCTGCATGCAATGTGCAGAAGTGTAGTATCAGTACAATCGACCCCATGTACTGAGTAAGTAACAAACCTAATCTTAGGTTGAAAGCAGTGACGAACTAACACCGGGTCGGGTCCAATACCAATATTTTCATAAGAATTCATAACAGCACAATGCAAGTATAAAAGAGCATCTCAGAAATAGAAGACACTCAACTTGTTAACGGTTCCAAAAAATAGGTATGCTTTTCAAGTATCTTAGTAAAAATTCAATTCTTTTGCCAAAAATGCCCAAAATACAGGTATGTTTTAAAACTGTGATTTTCTCAAAAATCCTTTTGCTGATAAGTGAGATATTTCATTTTCTTTCCAAATAACGAGTATAAAATCCCTATATATGCCCACATATAAATGTGTGTAAAAATCATGAATGACGTGATACCGTACATCATGAGGAAAAATGCATCTCTATGCAGGTATGTCATGTATGCATGTCAATGCCATGTATCCCAGAGATGAATCATGTACTCACGCTCTCACAGTACTCAATCTCATTATCTCACTCTTTCCACTCAACAATGTTCAACCACTCGATAGTGTATATGGCCCATACGACCCAGGGAAATCCATCCCTAAACATAAACAACATTTACTATAAGTTATCCAGTACCGAGGAAAAAGGGAAATCCAACCCTGTGGAGAAATCCATCTCCAGATATCAAGTGCTTTGGAAAAACCCATGCGGCTCAGGGAAATCCATCCTGGAACATACTCAATAATGACTATACGTCACTCGATACCGAGGAAAAAGGGAAATCCATCTCCATATATCAATACTTCGGACAAATCCATGTCCAGGGAAATCCATCTCTCAATAATATCATCTGCGCTCACTGGGTGTGTGTTACATACTCTGGAGGGGCACCTATAGCCTAAGCTCTATCATAAGCCAATCTAGGAATAAATAAATATAACATGCTGTGGCGTGCAGCCCGATCCCATAACTGTCACTCATAATCAGACTCTCAGCCTCACTCAGTCATCAATCTCTCCAGTATCACCCATGGGCTCACAATGTCATGAAAACTGACCCAGAACAATGATATGATGCATCAACAAGTGACAACTGAGATTGAGATATGATATGAATGCATGAATGTGACTGAGTACGATATATCACTAAAATCAATACGATGACAACAATAAACGACCACTATGGGTACAAAAAATATCAGAATAAATCCTAAACATGATATTCAACATGATTGGTAGCTCAGTTACTTTATTCACATGGTGAACACAAATATCAACAAAATAGGGCCACTATACCCAGGGGAACAACAGAGTCCCAATTCACATGGTGCACGCCCACACACGCGTCACCTAGCATGTGTGTCACCTCAATACCAATAATATAACACGTAATGCAGTGTTTCATACCCTCAGCACTAAGTTTAGAAGAGTTACTTACCTCGAACGAGTCAATACCAATGGCGAGCAGGCCAAGCGATGCTCCAAAGATTCCACCCCCCGCGTTTCGACCTCCGAATGGCGTGAATCTTACCAACAACAATTCAAATAAATCAAATAATGCCAAAGGAACCAATCTCGATCATAAAAGATCAAATCTTGAATCAAAGCCCGAAATCGGCCCAAAAATCCCAACCCCGGTCCGCATCTCGAAATGCGACAAAACTCATAAAATACGATAACCCATTCAATTATGAGTCCAACCATACTAATTTTATCCAATTTCGACTCCAAATAGATGTTCAAAACTTAAAAATTCACTTTATGAAACTTTAGGCAAAACTCCCCAACTTTCACTTTGAAATCATCAATCAAATACTAAAATCGAAGATGGATTCATAAAATATAACCAAAAATGAGTAGATAACACTTACCCCAATCCATATGGTGAAAAATCTCCTCCAAAATCGCCTAAATCCGAGCTCCCCAACTCAAAATATGACCAAATGAACAAACCCTTATTTTATATATTTTTTTGCCAGCTATTTTGCCTCGTTTCTCATGTAAAATGACCCCGAAACTCGCTTTTGATGCCTCTAATAGATTTCTTATGAAATTTTAGTCAACTTAGGCTCTTGAATCACTCCATTTGACCTTATATTGAAGGAGATATGCTGGTTTCAATATTTTGAAATAGTGAAAATTTTTAAATACGAAATCAGTGGCAATTTCGTAATTAGTATAAAAAAATCCGGCAACCCAATTCTTAGTAAAAATGACCATAAAATCCTCATACAATGTCCAAATTCGATGATTATTTTTGCTATGTCTCCATAATTATGATACGGATCTAATGGTTCAATAAAAAACAAAAATTGGAGCTCATTTGCTTATTGTAGTACCATTTATGCTTGATGAAACGACGTCGAAACATAAAAAACCGGCTCAGCACAACCCAAACCTATCTGAAACTCACCCGAGCCCTTCGGGACCCTGTTTGAACATACCAACAAGTCCCATGTCATAACACGGACCTACTTGAGGCCTCAAAACACACATAACAACATCGAAACGACGAATCACACCTCAATTCGAAATCAATGGACCCCGATATCAAAAAGTCCACTCCCGGTCAAGCTTTCAAGAATTCCAACTTTCGTCATTTCAAGCAAAATTCTACTACGGACCTCCAAATCAAAATCCCAATGCGCTCCTAAGACCAAAATCACCCAACGGAGCCAACGGAACCATCAGAAATCCAATCCGAGTTCAAATACTAAAAAGTCAAACTTGGTCAAGCCTTTCAAATTTAAAGCTTCTAGCTGGGAATCATTCTTCCAGATCAATTCTGAATAACCTGAAAATCAAAAACGACGATTCACGTAATCATAATACATCATACGGAGCTACTCATGCTCGAAAACTACCGAGCGAAGTGCAATTGCTCAGAATGACTGGTCGGGTTGTTACAGTCAACTAAGGTATAGGATATCTAAACATTCTTTAAGGTTGAGTAGCTACGAGGATATTTAACAATTTCACTTAAGGACAAGCAGTGGGAAAATAAGCATAACCTCAATTAAGACCAAACAATTATAGAATGAGGTGATGAATGTTACCATTAGAGATAAGCAGTTGTGAAGATATAGCATGCCAATAAAAGGGATAAAATCTTCAGTTTAGTTAATAGGAGTCAAATAGGCAATAAGAGCGAATCAAAATCAAGTAAGTCTAATTTAAGCATGTAGAGATGAAACTAGTAAATAGGAACTCAGTCATATCAAGAACAAATTCATACTCAGTGAATTAAGGACCTAAGAACCCTAAAAGGCCAACTTTTCACAAATAATTCCAAGCACGCATTTGTCACCTTGCATACACGGACTACAATCAACATAGAAGACTCAAATCCTAAGGGATAGTTCCCCCACACAAGGTTAGGCAAGATACTTACCTCAAAGCGCTCAAATCAATCCGAAACCATGCTCTTTCCACGAGTATCCAACTCTGAATGGCCCAAATCTTATCAAATCAATTTCATAATGTAAATATAAATACACGTAACTACTTTAGCTAATGAATTCGAAGCTAAGGCAAGAAATAGGAAAAACGCCCAAAACGTATCCTCAGGCCCACGACTCGGAATCGGGTAAAAGTCATAAATTACGAACACGCATTGACTCGTGAGTCCAACCATACTAGTTTCACTCAAATCCAACTTCGAATCGACATTCAAATCCCAAAAATTCATTTTATGAAGTTTCTACCATTTTCCCTAAATTTCCACCTCAAAGTACTAACCAGATGATGAATCATTGATATATTCATGTAGATTAACCAAATCCGAGTTAGAATCACTTATCCTGATGAGTTTTTTGAAAACCCCACGAAAATCGATAAAAACCAAGCCCCTAGGTCCAAAATGGGAAATAATGCTCTAAACCTCGTTTATATAGTGTATCCTCTGAACTCCCACTGTGCGGTCCGGCCAATTTCAAGTGCGGCCGCACATCCCAGCTCCTGCGGTCAGATAAAATTTTGCGGCCACACCTTTTTGTGGCTGCACTGTCAGGCTTTAGTATGTTGTCCATAACTTTCTCTATGTAACTCCAAAAGATGATTTCTTCACCTTTCTAGAAACTAGACACAAAGGACTACAACTTTAGTTTTTCAATTATCTCAAAATTCCTTGTCGATTCAAATATAGAGGCTTCCGAAGTCGGATCTACAGAACTTCCTCTGGAGTGCGGCCGCGGCAAACTTATGCGGTCTGCATCCCTCCTTCTACGGTCCGCGAAATTCTGTTGTGGTCCGCATTTTCAAAGCACCATAACAATACTAGTGTTCCGGAAATGTCTGGACTTGCTCAAAACTCACCCCGAAACACATCCGAGGCCTCCAGAACCTCAACCAAAGGTACCATCAAGTCCTAAAATACCATACAAACTCAAACAAGCCCTCAAAATCACATCAAAAAATAACAAAAACATGAATCGCACACCAATTCAAGCTTAACGAACTTGAAACATCAAACTTCTACAACCGATGTCGAAACCTATCAAATCACGTCCGAAAGACCTCAAATTTAATACACAGGTCACAAATGACACAACGAACCTACAACCACTTCTGGAATCCTATTCCGGGCTTGATATCAAAATTTTCACTACTGACTGAAATCGCAAAAAATCCAACTTTCGCCGATTTGCCTCAAATTACTTTACGGGCCTCCAGATCCAAATCCAGACGCGCGCCTAAGTCTAGAATCACCACACGAAGCTGCTGACATCATCCAAAACTCATTCAGAAATCATTTACACAAAAGTCACATACCGGCCAAATTCTCACTACTTAAGCTTCCAAAACTGGATTCCTTATTCTAATTCGACTCCAAATCATCCAGTAATTGAATTCAATCATGCACGCACGTCGATACACATAATATGAAGCTGCTCAAGATCTTACGCCGCCGAACTGAGCTTAAATCTCAAAACGACCGGCCAGGTCATTACAATTAGGTAATATGATTTTAACAAAATTCTTACTATCAATTTATTTTTACCTGAAAGTCAAATATGTCTTATTTATCATATCATTTTTACGCAAATTCTTTTTTTTGTTCTTTTCTTATAGTTATTGTATTATTTATTATTTAATATTATTATATTATTAGCTTAATAATTAAATTAATGTCTTGCTTATTATCCTTTTAATAGTCTTTAATAAATATAAGGTTTTATTCTTGAAATTTTGTATATTTTATGGTTGTAACCTCTTATTCAGAATTTTTTAATCATTTAAATTTATCGGTAATATTTTTTAAAATATTTGAATTATTTATTTTAAATTAATTTAAAGTATAAGTATCCTCACACTACCTCTATTTTTTCATACATTCTCTTCCCTACTATAAATTTTAATTAGTTTTTATATTAATGTTTTATAACTAAAATAAATATCATATTTTATTTTAAATTGTAACTTTGAATTAGTCTAAAATAATAATACAAAGGTTATTTGATTGTTATGTTCCAAATGTATTGAGTTCTCTTATAATTATTTTTGTATTAGATGCAATTAAATTTTCTTTCTTTTTTAGCTTTAAGATACAAATTTAATATTTAATTTTCACTAGTAAATTTACCTATATTAGAAATTTTAATCATAAAAAAAATATTTCTTAATTATTTGAACACATTATATCTGAATGTTGTATATTTTCATTATCATATTATTTCTTTACGTAAATTTTCTTAATTTTTTTGTTTTAAGATACAAATTTAATTTTTATTAGTAAAATTACATATATTAGAAATTTATTTTACATTTTAAAATTTTTATGTTTTATTATTTTTGTATTTTTCATAAATAAGACTTCAATTCCATGGTATTATCCATAGTTTGAGCATTCTCAGCATAGTCTTAAGAGCTTTCTAATCTCAAATTCAAATAGTCTTTCCCTTTTATTTCTTATAGTAAATTTTTAATAATTTAACATAATTTTGCTATTTTTTAATCTAATATATAGTCTTATTATGTTTTATGTGGCTTTTCATTAACTTGTAACTTTATTTTATTTTCTACACTTATGATTTATAAATATCCTCACATTATCTCTAATTTTTTTTTTTATTATTCAATATTTTTAGTTTTTGATTTTATCCATTAGACTTGAGTTACGTGGACTTATTCATATTTTGACTTTTCTTATCACAATACAAAAAACTTTCTCATCTCAAATTTAAATTAATTTTACCCTTTTTCTATATGATAAAAAATAAGAATTTTTATCTATTTATTCTTTATTTTTGATATTATATTATTCAATTTGTAATGTTATTACATTGTCATGTGGATTTTTGTTAGCTTGTTTAAATTTAATATCTATTTCTACCACACTCATTCTAATATAATATGAATAAAAATTAAATAATTTTCTCATCTCAAATTCAAATAATTTTTATCATTCTATTTTCTAAATTGGACAGTATTCTCAAAAATTTATATTGTGCTTTCAAACTTAAACTAACTGCACTCAATTCAAATATTAATCACACAAAAATATTTTCATATTTGTTTTAACACATTATATCTAAATGTTGTAGTAATATTTATGTATAAAATATTTGTTTGCCCGATTTATTAATATTAATATAAATTTATTATTCTTGTTATGATATTTTTACTGATTATTTAATATTTTTTCTTACCTCATAAATAATTTGTATACTTTATGTAAGATCTTATTTTGCTGCTTGAATTTATTTAATTTTTAAACTCAATAAATCTTTAATATCTTAAGTAAAATTTACTTTTATGTTATATTTTAACTTACTCCAAAATATAAATAATCATAGGTTATCTCAATTTACGTATTTCTATATTTTTTATTTTTTTCTATTATAGTTTTTTACCTCCATATTTATAGCTAGTATAGAAGAAAATTTATGAGTGGATTAATATATAGATATAGATGCAAACATACATATAAATATAAATATAGATATATAAATTAGATCCGTCTAAGATCTATAAGATTCATTAAACTACTTCTATTAATTATAGTCCCATTTATAATTTCTAATTATTAATGTTGTCCTAAAATTGCCAAGTGACTTCATTTTAGCTTGTCACTTGGCTTAATCACAATGCATACTATCCTCGTTTTAATATAATATGGATTTGGAATGTGAACTTGGTTTTGTGGTTTCTTTAATTAGATTTAAAAGAGTTTTACTTCTGTGATACTTTGGTTTAAGTTTCTGATTGTTTCCCCTTTCATATGTCCATAGCCTGTTGTTACTTCTGACTCTTTACTTGTCATATTCGTTATTTTTTACATATAACTGCACATGTTTATAGTAGGTGTCTTGTCTTAGCTCGTCGGGATTAGGATCAACACTTACTTAGAGTATATTGGGTCGGTTGTACTCATACTACAGCTATGCACTTCTTGTACAGATCCTGATATTGGTACCAACTGAGTCCTGAGAGGTACTTAGCAGTTACCAGGCAATGATTTATGGTAGATCTGCATTCCGTTCGCATGCCTTAGAGTCACTTTCCTAGTTCTCATGTATTGTTTCAATTTTGTTTCAGACAGTGTTGTATTTCATTAACATTGTATTTAGTATAATCTAGAAGCTCATGTACTTGGGACTTCACATCTTTGGATATTCGCGTAAGATGTCAGTTTTAGACTTATTATACTATTGTCAGATATGCCTTTACGCTATGTTATTATTCTATTACTAGTCTTTTATAGAGATTCTTCCTATTTATCTATTGAGTGTTAGCTTGCCTAGCAAGCATACTTAGACGCCATCATGACCCCGATTGATTGGGATGTCGGGTCGTGACACTATCTTCTTAGGTAAATATGAATCCACTATACATAATGCCTTTGATCCATGTTGACCAATTTCAGCTCATAGGGAAACTTTCTGTTTGGCGAATTACTGTTGCACACTATTTTGCACTAGTCAAAACAAGATTTAACTTATGGTTTCTCTGTTGTTGATGAAGGAGAGTCGCCACCTAATATTTAAAGGTACTAGGGTACCTATTCAATCATTAAAGGTCATATTCTTGATTAGTCTGCTAACCGGTGCGATTATGGGTAAGAGTTCTTGTTCTTCTAAGGGGAAGGTGTTAGACACCCCTTAATATCTACCTTAGGTAGCTCCATAGGACTTAGAGTAGATTTAGGACTAATTATTTGTACTATGCCATAACTAGTGTTCAAAAGAGTATAACTTACCATATATTAGGGCGTAATACCTATAAGGGAAGAGTGTAGTTTAAAGTGGATGGATTTGAAGAAAAGTTTTAGGAAAATAAATGTTAGCATATATATACTTGAAAAGAGCTTTGAAGGGATATGATATTAGTATATAAAAATGTGTGCAAGAGAAGCTAAGTTAAAGCACTTTGTTTCCTAAAACATAGAAGTTCATATTACTCTAATAAGGTGAAACTATTGTGAAAATGAAATTAAGATGTGCCTTGGTTTTAAATAGTTGGCTTGAAGAAAAACTGTTTGAAAGTCTTTGTTTTGGGGCAGCAGCACTTAGATCTTTTCCTTTTGAAAGAGAGATTGCTGCCTTTGGGCTTTGAAAATCTTTAAGGAAAGAATTAGCAAAGCATAATATATTAATAACAAATCACGATTAGCGTATGTAGAATAAATTGCTAATTAAGGCTTCCTTTTAATTCTAGGTTCTTTAAGGCTTGCCTAAGTTTTTTATGATAAAAGATAAAATAAAACATTCCATCAAATATATTCTTCTCATATACATGTGAGATAAAACAATAGGAAATACCTCACGACATAATCAGAGTGAGGCTTTGGTTACCGGCAAACGCTTCTCCAAAGGCGACCCTCTCGAGTTTCCGTCGAGTAAAGACATAGTGCAATTGGAGAATAACGAAGGCAAAAATAGAGAAGAGAAGGAAAAGAAATGACTCTGGTATTTGGGCCTCAAAGAGGCAGGCCCAATAGTAACGAGAACGGGCGACAACTGACTCTAAATGTAACGACCCAGCCGGCCATTTCGAGAGTTGTAGCCCCGTTCCTCCATTTTCTGCCTTTTTTGTGTTCTATAGCTGTTATATGACTTACCGTGTTGGTTGGTTCGGGCCCGGAGAGATGTCTGAGTGAATTGAGACACTTAGACTCTTAGTTGAAAGCTTAAGTTGGAAAAATTGACCGGATGTTGATTTATGTGTAAACGACCCCGGATTTGAATTTTGATGGTTTTGTTAGTTCTATTAGGTGGTGGACTTAGAAGAGTGTCCGGAATGTGATTTTGAGATCCTTAGTAGAATTAGGCTTGAAATGGAGAAAATTAGAATTTTAGAAAGTTTGACCGATAGTGGACTTTTTGATATCGGAGCCGGATTGAATTTTTGGAAGTTGGAGTAGTTTCGTGGAGTCATTTATGAATTTTTTGAAATATTTGAGGTAAATTGGACGTGATTTGATAGGTTTTGGCATCGTTTGTGAAATTTGAAAATTTCAAAATTTATTAGGCTTGAATCAGTGTGTAATTCGTGTTTTTGATGTTGTTTGAGGTGATTTGAGGGTTCGACTAAGTTTGTATCGTGAATTAGGACTTTTTGGTATGTTTGATTGAGGTCCCAGGGTCCTCGGGTTAATTTCGGGTGATCAACGGACCAATTTTTCAAGTTTGAAGATTGCTGAAGGTGGCCTGTTGCTGGTGTGATCGAACATGCGAGGGTATTAGCCGCAGGTGGGATGCTGCAGGTGCGGTTGGAGATTGCACAGATGCAGAGCTGGGCCACCCTGAGGAAAATGCAGGTGTGAAGGGTGATGCGCATGTGCGAGCCCGAAGATGCGAGAAAAGCTCCACAAATGCAGAGTAATGGGGTGAAGGCTGGTTCCGCAGAAGCGAAGCGAGGGTTGCAGAAGCGCGTTCGCAGGTGCGGAACCTGGAGCTCATGTGCGGGTCCTGGAGGACTCAAGTGACTTCCGTAGAAGCGAAACATTCATAGCAGAAGCGGGACCGCAGAAGAAGATTTTTAGCCACAGGTGCGGAAGACCTAGCAAAATATATAAATATGGGACTTTGAGATTTTTCACCATTTTCATCATTTTAAGCTCGGACTTTTGAGGTTTTTGAGAGGGTTTTTATGAGAATACTGAGGTAAGCTTCTTGTATTCATTTTTCTTCAATAATGATGTTTCCCCACTGATTTCCCACGTAGTTGGTGTGTTTTTGAGGTGAAAATTGGGGGTTTAAGGCTAGGGATTTGGAGAATGAATTTTGGGGATTTGAAAGACCATTTGGTGTCGGATTTTAGTAAGATTGATATGGTTAGACTCGTGAGTGAATGAGCTTTCGGGTTTTATGAATTTTGTCGGATTTTGAGATGTTGGCTTGGGGGCCGGGTTTGAGTCGATTTCATATTTTTGGCTATAATTTAGTATTTTTCTTATGGAATTGATCCTTTTAGCCTATATTAATTGTATTGTACTGCTTATGGCTAGATTCGGGACGTTTGGAGACCGATTCGAGAGACAAAGGCATTTTGGAGTAGAGTTTTGCTCGGACTAAGGTACATAACAGTTTTAAATCTGGTCTTGAAGGTATGAAACCCCGAATTTGGTATTATATGATTGTTTTGGAGGTGACATACATGCTAGGTGACGGGCGTGTGAGCGTGCACCGTGGAAATTGGGATTGGTCCATTACGCGAAACTGAAAAATTGAATAAACTTGATGTTAGCTATATGCTCTTTGTCACGACCCAAACAGATGGGCCGCGACGGGCACCCGGTAACTTACTCAACCGAGTACCAACCTAACGTGTCTTTCATATCATTCTATTATAGGTAAATGACCCGGAGTAAACCATAAGGGAATTAACTTATACATATGACATACTCGCCTATAAGACCAAAACGGTTACTCGTACACTGAACATAGGCCGACAAGGCCGTACAATCTTTCATATACATGACTTATGTCTACAAACCTCTAAGAGTACATAAACGTCATAAGGCCGGGACATGGTCCCAACATATTAATCAATACGTGTCCAATGCGTGCTGACCAAATAGGCAACTCCGGAGCAAATGGAGCATGCACCAACACCTTTCGCTGAGCTGATAGCTTACTTGGAGGGATCATAACCTGTCTATCGGAACCAGCGGGCATGAAATGTAGTGTCCCCATGCAAAGGGACGTCAGTACAAATAATGTACTGAGTATGTAAGGAATGAAAATGTAACGACCCGACCTGTCATTTTGCGTATTAGGACCCCGTTCCCCTAAATGAAACTTCCAGTATCAGCTTATTTTGATTTATGACCTGCGGGGTCTGGTGGTTCGGGATTCGGAAGTGTATAGAGTGTTATAGGGACACTTGGTTCCTTAAGGTTGGCCTTTTTGGCCAAATTTGACTTCGGTCAAATTTTTCAATAAACGACCTCGGAATCGAGCTCTGAAAGTTCCAGTAGCTTCATATGATGATTTCAGACTTGGGCATATGTTCCGAATGGGTTTTCAATGACCCGGGAGAATTTTGGCGCCCAATATAGAAATAAGAATTTCCTTGAGTTTGAAATTTGGTTTGGAACGTGTTTTTGTGTTACCGAGGTTCGAATGGAACTCCGAGACCGGGAATAGTTCCGTTATGTCATTTATGACTTTCCTGCAAAAATATTGGTGTCATTCCGACTAGTGTAGGTCGGTTCGGCGCATCGTTATAGAATCCAAGAACTTGAAGTTCTTAAGGTATGATTTTAGGGGTTTTTGGTAGGTGATTTTGAGTTTTAGCGTTGTTTTGAGTGTTCCCAAGGCTCGAGCGAGTCCGTATTATGATTTGGAATTGTTGGTATATTTGGACGAGGGCTCGGGTGGGCCTAGGGGCCTCCCGGGCACCCAACGGGGCTAAAAATCAGCTAAAATAGATGTTGGTGCACCTGTTCTGGTGTGACTGCAAGTGCGATTGCCCAGTCGCAGGTGCGGGACCGCTCCTACGGTCCCAACCATCGCAGGTGCGACCCCAGGTGAGGTCCCACTTTTCTCGCATGTGAGTTGGTGCGGTCATCCCTCCGCAGATGCGACACCAGCCCCACTCGCCCAGTTCCGTAGGTGCGAGCCGCAGCTCGTAGGCGCGAGACCGCAGGTGCGGAACACTTGTAGGCCAGGCAGTGTGTTTCCTTTAAAAACGGGATTTCACCCCTTTCTTTCATTTTCCACCACCATTAGAGACTTGGGAGCTTGGGGAAAGAGGTTCCACGACCTAACTACTAAAGAGGTAAGTAAATTCCACTGTAACACTAGTTTCAAACATGAATTACTAGTTAAACTCCCTACTAAATCATTGGAAAATCAAGAGTTGGGTAGTAATTAGGGTTTTTGAGAAATTGGTGAATTACCCATTTATTGCTATGCATTCAAGTAGAAACCTCATAATAACGATTCGTAGGCTATGGGTGAGTAATTCCTTCGAGAGTTCTCGGAATTCGAGAGGGCAAGGGGTTGAATTTGGGAATTCTTCAAGAATGTTAAATTATTGAATAAATAGGATAATTCCCCTAACTTGAGCTTTTATTGATATAATTGTACCATATTTGGCTAGTTGCGAGTCCTCGGGTGTAGAGTTCGGAGTTCGGGCGCATCCTTGGTCCAAGGGGTAGATTCGACATGAGGTGAGTCTCCTTTCTAACCTTGTAAGAGGGAATTGTCCCCGTAGGTGTTCTATATGCTATGTGTATTTTATTTGGGGGCTACGTGCGTACAAAGTGACAAGAGTCCGTACGTAGTGACTATTATGCTGTGTCGGGTAGTTTTAGGGCTCACATGCATGTTTTATGTGACGTATATGTACCCTTAGCGTACCTTGAGTTGCTTATTATCATTGAATTAATGTAGAAATAGGGAAAGTTGCATTTGAATTCCCAGTTGAATAATCCTTGTTTCAAGTATAGCCCCTATTGAACTTATTGATAAATTCGGTATGTATATGTATATATGAGAGTCAACACTCGAATCACAGGTATGATTTGCAATTGAGGAAAGCTTTATGATATTCAGTATAAGTGTGTCGGCACTCGAATCGCAGGTATGATTCGCGATCGAGTGAAGCTTTATGATATTCAGTATAAGTGTGTCAACACTCGAATCACAGGTATGATTGGCGGGGGGGGGGGAAGCTTTACGACTATTCAGTGATTAGATACTCCTTCGACGCCGGCCGGTTTCTTTATCCTTGTGTGGGCATGACTATTTGGTACTGTTTTATTGATATTATCTTGACATGTAATTGGGAAAAAGGAAAGTGTACATTGTTGTTTATTCTCAGTAGTTACTTGGATTTCTGTACTTGATACGTATTTGCTGCTCACTGTCTTACATATCTACTGTACTTCATCATATCCTGTCATATATTTTATTGTTGGACCCTAGTGAGTGTCAAGTCAACCTCTCGTCGCTACTTCTTCGAGATTAGACGTGATACTCACTAGGTACATATTTATTTATGTACTCATGCTGCACTTTTGTACTTAACTGTACAGGTTCTGAGGCTGGTGCATCTGGTTATCAGACCGGAGCTAGATATTGACTGTAGTGGACTTGACTTCACGGTGAGCTTCTTCTCCTGACGATCCTCAACAGCGCCTTCGAGTTCTTTTGCTTATTTTACCATCTATTTATTTCAGACAGTGGGATTGTATATACATATTCTGTCTTTAGTACATCCACCTAGATTGCCTGTGATACTCATGACACTAGTTCCTGGCACACACGTGGTAGTTGTTTGGGGATTTTTGGCTGTATATTTATGTATACTTGCATGTTGGCTCACGCGTCATTATGGTTACTTTTGGATCTGAAACTGGTTATTGTCTTTTGATATCACATTTTAACTTGTTAAATTCGGTAAATGGTAAATTATTTAATCGAAATAAAAATGAACACAGCGAAATTTGTGTTGGCTTGCCTAACCCCGCCGTTGGGCACCATCACTACTTAAGTTAGGATTTGGGTCGTGACAGAAAATAAGTAAATAATAGACATGAGAGAAACATGGAGTAAAAGACTCAACAAGTATATATGGATAACTCTGTAAATCATGAATTACTTATAGTGTCATGCATATGTGTATGAATGCCATGTCGTGCATAGGTACATGTGTTCATAACATTATCAAGCCTCTGAGCGCATCCTGTCATATCATCTCGTCCATTGTGGGCAAAGTCATCAACGTATACCAGCTGATCAGGTGGTGGTACGTATATAACGACGTAACCTTTTCCCATATCCCATATACATATATACGCGTATATAACGCCATCTGGTCATGGGTCAATGTGAATATACAAATGAATGCAATGCATGAAAAGTACGTCAATAAAATCTTTCGGAACGTCATAAGACCATTTTAATCCCTCTAATATACGTCAATTGCGACAAAATCACGTAACGACGAGATCGGAGTAGGGGAAAATTCGTATGATATTCTTGCAAAAGATTGCACCGTACTCCCTTAAAATTGCAACATCTCACATTGCTAAGCTGCTAAAAGATCTTCTTTGAAGAAGGTCACGTTACTAAGGAACAACATGCAAACTTTTGTTTAAATTTTCTGAAGTGAAGACGTTACTAGGATGTTAAAGAGACATCAACATCCCTTTAAGTGAATTAGAGAAGGGGTTTTAATGTCTTGGTGGTGTGGGCCCTACTTTGATGATGACTTGGCCACAAATCTTACCAATTTTTGCCACTTTGAAATGTGACTTAAAAGTCTCAAATTTGAGCTAAATCTTGCTGCCACGTGAAGGTTTATTAAACCTTATCCAAATAACTTAATAACTTAATTAATCTCTTACTAAAATCCATAATTATCCATTAACCACATAATTAGGAATTATCTCAAATTACTTAAAATACTACACACTTTATACACCTTACTATCATGGTCATGTGGTACCTTGTATGACACTAGTCCATAAATACCGGGTATTATAGTTTGGACCGTATTTTATCCCCAAATTGTCAAACACCGACATAACTCATTTTCTTCTATTTGCTTTCCCTCTCCTTCACAAATTTACTTATCACTTATTTGAAATAGCATATGCTTACAGTTCCAAAATAATCTCACTCCCAAAATTACGTCGATTAACTTACGAAGAAACTTTAACGTGAAAAAATGAGGGATGTAACATCTCAATCCCGAGCTTTTATCAATTTGGTTATGGCGTACTTTCACGTAAAAAAATATGGGGTGTAACATCATTCCCCCTTCGGAACATTCATCCTCAGATGTTCACATATGCACTTATCATTCTTTTAACCCATAGCACTTGCGAATACTTTAGTACTCTTCTTGCCATCTAGGCAACTGTTCTGTGAATGAATCCCAAAGGCCAGGGCATTCCCCCCTTTAGGCCTCTTTCTCACACCATGACTCGTGGTCGGAATCCTTCCAATCTTGTAAATGTTGCTACCTTTTATCAAGTAGCCTGTACGACTATGACTTTGTAAGTGCACCTATGCCACTCTTCTTTACTTTTTCCTCCAGTTTTTAGCCAATCTCTAGGCCTCACTTTGTGAACATATAGAAAAATTAATAAGATGTCCCTCTGGGCATCTATGGGTATACTAAAATCTTCTCTCGGTACTTTGTCGAACTTACAAATACTGCTATATCTTATTTCATAGACCCGATTATCCATTCGTATGACTTTACTACGTCTAGGTAGGTCATACTATACCATAACTCTTACTTCGATTTATCGCTATTAAGTTCTGCTACTAAACTCCAACTTACTCTTGTTGCTTATCCTATATGTATAAATCTAAGTCATTTAATGCTTTCTCAGTACTTATTCATCTCGAGAATGATGACTTAATCTCATCTCATACTTTATAAATTTTATCCATCCATATTGATCTATAATATATCAATGATAACTTCGCATTCTATGTAATACTTCCGCTAGGGCTCACGTCTCATCAAGGACATCTGGAGTAATTAGACTGATCCACCTAGGGGTGATACTATACTTCAATAACTGTATTTCATAGCATCCCAATATGATTCGCCTTACATGGGTATTTTAATCTTGTACAATTCATGAAATCCCTTTATTTCTTCAAATCATTACTCATTCGAAGGCCCAAACGTTATCCTTTATCTATTGCAATTACATCCTCACTCTATTACCAGGGCGACGTTCAATCTCTTCTAAATGCTACTAGTCTTAGTCTTCTTTGAGTTCATTCAGGCTATACTGAGTTTTCTATAACTTAGAGAAACCACCAGCTCTCTTGTTTTCGTGGTCTTAATCTCGAGGACTTATCCATTCTCGTCACCTTCTCACTCGCCCTTTCTTATATTTACTCCTGTCTTTCTGAAAGCTTGTTGCCCTACCATACTTTATCTTGTCACATACACATATCCATTTATACTACTCCCAAGCTTCCTTCAACTTGCTTGAACCACAAATTTCCTTGTGTAATTGTGGAACATCAAGCGAGACATCACATCGTCTCTAACTCTTCTTTACTCTCTTGACTAGATCTCTCGGTACCTAGAAACCATAGGCTGGAAGATATGCCACTAATGACACCACTATCCTTCCTGGATACTGAATCCGAACGCTTCTAGCCCTCTATCTGAAGTATGGATTATTCTCAATCTTATGCAATTGAGTATCCCGTACGGTGTTCACCTTAACCTTACTTACCTTAAAATATTGCTTCACCTCTTCTATCTCTTTCATGACCTCCATAGGTATAATTCACATCCACAACTTGAAGCTCTATTATAACACAGGCACCTCTGGTGCATACACAATCCGGCGGGAGCTTCATACTAACTTACTATGAGGTTGGTACTCTTCTAACTGGCTTTATCGTAGAGCCGTTGTATAATATGGTTGTTGTATTATCTATTTTGTACCTTTGATATTAAGAGTGATCATGTAATGTTCTAAATCACGAAGTCTATAATTTTCTAGGTCCAATAATCAGATTCCTGATTTACTTCGTTGATACCTCTTCAGTTTCCTCTTCCCTCTGATCAACCTTTATGTAGGCTTAATCTATCTTTCAATCTGTGACTCATGGTATTAGTTATTACTTTAGCCCGTCATGGGTGCTATGGAATATCCATGATACAATCTTTTAACAATTCAATCTTTTATCTGTGACCAGGGCTCAATTCTTTCTTTTAACTTATACCAGAATCTTTTACGGCTGTATGATTGCCATCATATACGGTGTATGGATAATACTCCGAAATCTTAAGTGTGTTCATAACGTAATTAACTCTGGATCATCTCAGCTTCCTTTAATCGTAGGCAATTACTTTCTTGGTCTTTCTGCCCCTTGTTGTGTGCATACTTAGCTTATCTCAGTTCCCACGCATGCCGGAATTTTTGTGCAACTCACATGATCTCGAATATTACCTTTGGTTTAATTTTTTTCTCATTAGCTACGATAGGTGCCACTTTCTTATAGAATGCATACGATTTTGTTGTGAGACTGTTTTTGCATGACCATTTCGCCTTCAAATTACCATGTTTAGGTTGAAGCCTTCTTCCTTATTTCCTCAACTAGTCTTTTACTGAAGTACTTAGGGAGACCCTCTGACTCTTATAAAGCTGCGAGCTTATTACAGTGTATACTCGACGAACCTTTTGATGTCCTTACTTGCCTATAATTATCCGTAGTTACTTACCTCCACGCCCTTGTGCTTGTGGGGTTGCTTCTAAACTGATATTTTGGCTATCTTCCTAGTGGAACTCTCTTTTATTTCCGTAACACTCATTTGGTACCTTTGACTATCCCAACTCCTATCTGAATATATCTTGATTATTACAATGTCATAACTGTGAAGCTAAATTCATTATATTGGGTTTTAATACGTTTATTTTACACGATATATTGATTTGTCTGTATCCTCTTGTCTAGCCATAACTAGGCTCTTCCTGAATCAACTACTAACTACTCATTGTCCCATTCTTATATCAATATTCCGCTTAATCTTTCTTGCGTTATTTCCTTTGTCTTAACTGACCTCTCGCACTGGCTCCTTATTTATCAATAACATCCCGGGCAGGAACCCTTACTTCCTTTCCTTGACCTCGTGCTTGCATAATATTCTGGAATAGTAGCATATTTATAGGATTCGGGTAAGCGCAATCTCGTTCCTTTTTCATTTTTTTCGCGTTCTTCCTTTACCATTCCATAATTACTAGAACCACTTAATTCTGACTTATTGTCACATCACTCTATATTCCCCATTTAGGGGAGTACTGAGAGTTGGAGCTACAAAGATCTACCTATAGATGTTTTTCCTCTTCAACTTTGGCATCTTTTCACATCATCGATGACCCTTATTCACCTTACGGAAATCCTTCTGTACCAAGGATACAAACTTCCTTACTCGCGAGGGTGACACTTAGTATACTGGCACACACAGTCCCTTAAGCTTAACTTTGCTCATATTGCTTGCTTTAGGAAAGTGTCTTCCTGAATGACCATTATCTGAATTTCTCATGAATCTTCTTCTGTTGTCCATTCTATTATCATCGGAATGCAATATGAAATTCTCATGATTTCGACCATTATCAAACCACTCAGTCCCTAATTTATGTTTAGTTTATCTTGTTCACCAATCCATACTGATTCTATTATTCTAGGGTCTAGCTTTTCCTTTTGGTAGTTGCGTTGGAGTCACGAACTTATTTCTCGAAATGAGGATATGACTTTATGGCCTATACTCTTTTGTTGTCTCAAGGCCTGTTATCTCTCATCTTTTCCTTCACTTGACTATAGACTCTGTAATACTGTCATCCTTTTGATCTACCATTGTCATCCATGTATCACATATTACTCATAATGCTTCATTAGCTCTCTTCTTACTTCCCGCTAACATCTATGTCTATCACTTTTTTCTGAAAACTCGAACAAGACATTCTTATGCTTCTAGCTCCCTTTGCTCCATTCACTAGCTCTTCGGGTTGCCTAACATTCTCTCTTTACTAGGGACGGGAGCCATACTAAGGTAATATTTATTCCTTCCAGGATTCCAGTGCCTGTCTTTGTAAATAAAAAAAAAAAAATTGTACACCCTAGTACTCATATCTAGTTACTATTCTAGAATGCACCATCTGGGTGTCTCACAAGGATAATTATTATCACGTTTGTAATATCCTTCAAAAATGTCAGCTAACGCTAACAATCCATCCAATATTTTGGGTTACTTTAACCCCAGCTGGATCCTGATATCCGTCCTTCTCTTATACTACTTCTGTTAGCCTTCATAGGGCATAAATGAGATGGGGTATGGCCAATTGTACATACGTCTATTATTGTTGAATGTAACTCAAAATGCTTATATTTCTCTGCCTGAATTGTAAATACTAACAATCTTCAATAACTGGCCGCCTCGTACCTTTCTTCATCTTGCTTCTTTACTTGTTGAGGCTCGATCTACCTTCCGATTCTCTTATTCCATTTTACCGTAAGAGTGGATAGACATTCTTTCCTTACGGATCCTTATGAAGAAACTTACACATCTTAGTACACACATGATCTGATGAATACCTCATATTTATCCATCATAAGCATGATGAAAAAATCAAGTTCCTATGACTCAACTCTTCCACAACTATATCTCTTACCAACCGTCTTTCTAGATGAAGGTATCGTCGTATTATGAATAAGACAGAGTTTAGAAAATTGAGTTGTTACACCTAAGATATACCACAAGAACTAGAGTAAGAAGAAAGAGTGACAGTCTTAAATTCCAAGTAGCCTTCTGCTTATAAGTGTGGTGCATGACACACCCATAAACAAGACTCTACTAGACACAACTTGTAGATTTCCTAGATAGAACTGATCTGATACCACTTCTGTCACGACCCAAACCGATGGGCCGCGACAGGCACCTGGTACCTTACTCAATCGAGTACCAACATAACATATCTTTTGTATCATTCTATGATAGGTAAATGAACTGGAGAAAAGCATGAGGGAATAAACTTATACATATGACATATTGGCCTATAAGACCAAAACGATTACTCGTACACTGAACATAGGCTGACAAGGCCATACAATCTTTCATATACATGAATTACGTCTACAAGCCTCTAAGAGTACATAAACATTATAAGGCTGGGACAGGGCCTCGACATAATAATCAATACGTGTCCAATGCGTACTGACCAAATAGGCAACTTCGGAGCAAATTGAGCGCGCACCAACACCTTTCGCTGAGCTGATAGCTTACTTGGAGGGCTCATAACATGTCAATCGGAACCTGTGGGCATGAAATGTAGTGTCCCAAGTCAAAGGGACGTCAGTACAAATAATGTACCGAGTATGTAAGGAATGAAACTCAGTAAATAATAGACATGAGAAACATGGAGTAAAAGACTCAACATGTATATATGGATAACTTTATAAATCATGAATTACTTATAGTGTCATGCATATGTGTATGAATGCCATGTCGTGCATAGATACATGTGTTCATAACATCATCAAGCCTCTGAGCGCATCCCATCATATCATCTCGGCCAATGTGGGAAAAATCATCAACGTATACCAGCTGATCAGGTGCTAGTGCGTATGTAACGTCGTAACCTTTTCACATATCCCATATACATATATACGCATATATAACGTCATCTGGTCATGGGTCAATGTGCATGTACAAATGAATGCAATGCATGTGAAGTACGTCAATAAAATCTTTCGGAACGTCATAAGACCATTATGCCTTTGATTAATATCATGAAATAAACTTTATCACCTTATGTATTTTCTGAGAACCATGAACAGACGATAGAATAATAAGACATATGGAAGTTCAAGAACATAGGCAGCTCTAATACTTCTACGAATAGAGTCAGATATGGAAGTTATGCATTTTCTCGTTTCGTTTGTATCGTATGGATCATGCCAAAAAGAAAAAAAGGATATCCTTAACATACCTGAGTCGATTCTCTTAACAATCCTTCTAATATACGTCAATTGCGACAAATCACGTAATGGCCAGATCAGAGTAGAGAAAAATCCATATGATATTCTTGCGTAAGATTTCACTGTAGTCCCTTAAAATTGCAATATCTCACGTTGCTAAGATGTTAAAGGATCTTGTTAGAAGAAACTCACATTACTAAGGATTAGCATGCAAACTTCTGTTTGAATTTTCTGAAGTGAAGACGTTACTAGGATGTTAAAGAGACATCAACATCCCTTTAAGTGAATTAGAGAAGGGGTTTTAATGTCTGGCGGTGTGGGCCCCACTTTGATGATGTTTTGGCCACAAATATTACAAATTTTTGCCCCCTTGAAATGTGACTTAAGAGTCACAAATTTGAGCTAAATATTGCTGCCACGTGAAGGTTTATTAAACCTTATCAAAATAATTTAATCACTTAGTTAATCTCTTACTAAAATCCATAATTACCCATTACCCAAATAATTAAGAATTATCTCAAATTACTTAAAATACAACTCACTTTTTAACACACTTTATACACCTTGCTATCATGGTCATGTGGTACATTGCATGACGCTAGTCCATAAATACCGGATATTATTGCTTGGACCGTATTTTATCCCCAAATTATCAAACACTGACGAAACCCATTTTCTTCGATTCGCTTGCCCTCTCCTTCACAAATTTACTTATCACTTATTTGAAATAGCATAATTCTTAAAATTCCAAAATAATCTCACTCCTGAAATTACGTCGATTAACTTATGTAGAAACTTTAACGTGCGAAAATGCGAGATGTAACATCTCATTCCCGAGCTTTTATCCCGAATATATGGGGTGTAACACTCTTCATGTGTTATAGATGTTTGACTGTGAACCATGTTAGATACCATGTTTAGGCTCTGTGCTGGTACTGCTTGGATCCACAGAGGCTGTGTTACAAGTCGAATTACCTGCTAAATGATATTTGTACTCTGTCTCAGTTTTTATTTGCATATTATATCCTAGTCTCTATTATTCTTGTTGATACATCATATTATTGTTGTTTTGGGCTGATTTTCCTGATTTCTGAGAGCCGGAGAGACTGGAGAAATTGATGACTGAGTGAGGCCGAGGACTTGATTATGAGGACATTTACGGGATCGAGCTGCATGCCGCAGCATATTTCATTAATATATTCCATGATTGACTTGTTATAGCGCTTGGGCTGAAGAAGCCCATCCAGAGTCTGTACACACCCTAGTGAGCGCAGGTACCTACTGAGTGCGAGTGCTGAGTGACTGTATGGGAAAAGTGACTGCGAGGAATGAGTGATTGTGAGGTTGGAGTGAATAGGAGGACTGAATGAATGTTGCCCTGAGAGGCTGTATATGACATTTTGTTGTTGCACATAGTTGCCATACATCTCTGTTTTTCTGAACAACTTTTGAAAAATACCTTTATCTAGTTTTTGCTTAAACTTGGCTACTGTAACTGATTTGATGAAAGCACATCTACTTTTCCTTGTTGAGACTACTGAAAATGAATTATAACTTTGTAGATCGTCACTATCTTTCAGTTCCTTATTTATTATTATTACTTACTGAGTTGGTTGTACTCATGCTACACCCTGCACTTCATGTGCAGATCCATGTGTGTTTGGACGCGGAGAGTGTTGATATTTTGCGTAGCTAGCTGTTGGAGATTTCGAGGTAGCTGCTTGGTGTTTGCAGTCCTTTTTTCTCCTTTCCTTGTTCTATCTTTCGTTGTATTTGGATTCGAACTGTTATAGTCGTTTCATTTCTAGACGGACTATGTGTAGATGCTCATGGCTTAGTGACACCCCGATATTGGGAGCTATTTTTCCGCACTTGTGATTTGGGTTTTACTCCAGTTTCTGAAAACTCTGCGCATTTTAAATATCTTGATTTATCTTTCAGTTATATATTGGAAGTACTTTGGAAATGTCGGCTTGCCTAGTACTCTCGATAGGAGCCATCATGACAGGTTAGTATTTAGGTCGTGACACCGAACTTTCTAAGACATAGAAGGGCTGGACTTGGGCCTGAGTTCTTAAAGAACTCAGCAGGGGCCTGAGTTCTTAAAGAACTCATCAGGCACAATCATTGTCCATGTTAAAAAAAAAGGCCATTAGAATAACAGTACTACATACATGTCTATATATGAAATTTACAGGTAGAGTATAAAAGTAAAGATCACTCACAGTATTTAAACATTAAGGAAGTCATACTAATGCGAAGGTTGTGTATAGTGAATGATCCACATTGAACACCTTTTGTTGTCATTAAACACCAAAACAAAAGAGAGTAGTAAGTGCTAATGAATTAAGGGCTAAGGAGAGAATTTTACTCAAGGTCGATGCCCCCTTTGAATCCCCCGACACTTCAAAGTTCCTAAGGGTCTCAAGACCCAGGGTAATGCTTGTGCCGAAGAGAGCAGCCCAACCTAGAATTAAACTCTACTCCCAAATACCCCTAACCACTAACAACTCATTCTTTCCTATAGGTTTGAATGCCAATGAGGCTCTTTCAAGAAAACCAACTACTATAACATTTCCCACCATAGAAGCATACCCTTTGTCACGACCCGAAATCTATTAGTCGTGATGGCACCTAACCCAACCCGCTAGGTAAGCCAACAAATGTTTATTTGATTCCACTAATTTTAACAAGGCAACTAAACAAAAGGACTGGTAATACAAATCATGACCTTCTAAGAATAAAGTTTACAAAGAGGAAATGAAATAAATACACAGTCTGTTTGAAAAGTACATAAACCTCACAATTTAATATGAGGCTACCTCAAATAATAGAGGCAACGTCAACATAGACGCGGGTACATCTTCAAATCAAGCAAATATCCAGCACATCGACACTGCAGCCAATATTTGCACGCAATGTGTAGAAGTGTAGTATCAGTACAGTCGACCCCATATACCGAGTAAGTAAAAAACCTAACCTTAGGTTGAAAGAAGTCACGAGCTATCACAAGGTCGGGTATCATAATGGTATTCTACAACAGTTCACAACAGCATAGCACAAGAAGTAAAGGGGTATCTCAGAAGTAAAAGGGCTCAACCCATTCACAGTTTCAGAAAAAATATGCATTCTTTTCAAATAATTTAGTAGAACTTAGTTCTTTTGCCGAAAATACCAAAAGTATATAGGTAAGTTTGAAAACTGTGATTTCTCTCAAAATCTTTTCAACAATAAGTAAGAAGTTTCATTTTTTCCTTCCAAATATCAAGTGCAAAAAACACCTCTCTATACCCACATACCAATGTGTGTAAAAAGTCATGAATGACGTGATACTATATAACATAAAGAAAAATGCATTTCTATGCATGTATGTCAAATGTGCTTATCAAATGCGATGCAACTCGGTGATAAAACCATATGCAAGCTCTCAAAGCATCAATTCACTCAGTCCTCCCGGCCACTCAGTCCTCCTAATCACTCATATACAGCCCCTCGGGCAAACATCACTCATAAACAGCCCCTCAGGCAATCATCACTCAATAGGTACCTACGCTCACTTGGGGTGTGTACAGACTCCCAAGGGGCTCCTTCAGCCCACGCGCTATATTAAGCCAATCATGGCATAAATCATCAAACATGTTGTAGCATGCAGCCTGCTCCCAAAAATAAACATGCTGCGACATGCAACTCGATCCCATAAATAAACATGATGTGGCGTGCAGCCCAATCCCATAAATAAATATGGTGCGGCGCGCAGCCCCATCCCATAAATAAACAAACAATCAGGCCCTCGGCCTCACTCATAAATATCCTCACAATCAGGTCCTCAACCTCACTCAGTCATCAATCTCTCCAGTCTCTCTCTCTCTCGGGCTCAGAATGTCATGAAAGTTATCCCAAATATGATGATGTGATGTATCAATGAATAACAACAGGGACTGAGATATGATATGCATATGAGTGCGTATGACTGAGTATATAAAACAATGAAAGCATATAACTCCACAGCAAAAATGACGTAAGTGGGTCTAACGGTATCGACATAAGTGCAAGCATGATTATCAGATAACCTACTATATCATATGGTGGAGGCACAGATAACAACAAGATAGGGCCACTATACAGTGCCATGGGAACCTCAGAGTCCCAATTCACAGAGTGCACGCCCACACGCCTGTCACCTAGCATGTGCGTCACTTCAATAGCAATCACATAAAACATATTGCGGGGTTTCAAACCCTTAGCACTAAGTTTAGAAGAGATACATACCTCGAACGAGCCAATACCAATGTCGAGCAACCCAAGCGTTGCTCCAAAGATGCCATTGGTATCGTAGGAGAGGGCTCGACACAGACCAACAACAATTAATCTAATCTTGAATCAAAGCCTAAACCGGCCCAAAACCCCAACCTGGGCCCGAACTTCGAAACCCGACAAAACTCAAAAAATTCAACAACCCATTTAATTACGAGTCCAACCATACTAGTTTCACTCAAATCCGACTCCAAATGGATGTTCACAACTCAAAAGTTCATATTATGAAACTTTAGGCCGAAATCCTCAATTTCCCCCTTAGAAATCATCAACCAAAAGCTAAAAGATTCATGAGTATAATCAAACTAAGTAGAGAACACTTACCCAATCCTTTTGATGAAGATTGCTCCAAAAATTGCCTTAATCCGAGTCCCACATCTCAAAATATGATAAAAGAACAAAGCCTCGATTTATAGCATTCTGCCCAACGATATCCGCATTTGCGGACAACTCGTCGCACCTGCGACCATTGCATATGCGGTCAGATCTTCGCTTCTGTGACCACACTCACCAGGCGACCGCCTCGCACCTGCGGAACAATTTCCGCTCTTGTGCACCCGTATGTGCGATCTTTCCCCCGCATCTGTGATGGGCTCCAGCCATGACTTCTTGCGCATCTGCGACACATGACTCGCATATGCGCAATACAATTCGCAGGTGCGGAACACCAGAACCAGCAGCTGAAATACTGAAGAAATTATCTGAAATCAATCTGAAACACACCCGAGCCCTTATGATCCCGTCCAATCATACCCACAAGTCACATAACATAACACAGACCTACTAGAGGCCTCAAAACACACATAACAACATCGAAGCGGCGAATCACACCTCAGTCTGAACCCATTGAACTTTGAACTTTCAAATTTCCATACACGCGCCTAAACATATCAAATCATCCCAGAATGAACTCAAAATTTGCACACAAGTCCCAAATGACATGACAAAGCTATTCCAACTCCCGGAACAACAACCCAAATCCGATATCTTCAAAGTCAATTTTCGGTCACACTTCTGAACTTCCCAAGACTTCAAATCTCCAATTTATGCCAATTAGTGCCAAAACCTTCTAGAAACATCCAAATGAAAATCCGGGCATACGCCCGAATCTAAAATCACTATCCCGGCCTAACGGAACCATCAAAATTCTGTTCCGCAAAAAGTCAAACTTTATCAACCATTTCAGCTCAAAGCCTCAACCATGAAATTCATTCTTCCATACCCATTCGGAATAACCTGAAAACCAAATCGACGACTCACATATGTCATAATACATCACACGGAGCTTCTCACACCCGTAAACTACCAAGCGAAGTGCAAATTATCAAAACGACCAGCGGGGTTGTTACATCCTCCCCCACTTAAACATACGTTCATCCTCGAACGTGCCGAGAGTCGTTCTTCAGACCATTAATCCGCTGCATAACCTTACCATGCACATACCTGGGGGTGATCCCACGTCACCCTATCCCATATAGGTCCCATAGCAGAACATAACAAAAATTTCCTAATTCAACTCAGCCCATAAGCCATAGAATCAAATTTCTACATCCGATATTCCTATAAGATCAGAGTTTCACTTCCACAAATTGTATAAGTCTGAACCAGCTGTATCAAGCCAAAGTCATAACCCAAGTTGAAATCACATGTTTTACCACATAATTCAAACACTCATAGCGAAAATTTCTAATCATACTAGCTGCTCAAACAACCCAATGCCAGTAATACACCTCTTATCGAACGAAGCCCCGTTCTAACACCTTCATATACTGCCAATGATGAAAGAAACACACTGAAACCCATAAACTTTCGTCGGATCAACAAGTTGTGGAACCCCTCTCCTACGATAGGAACTACAGAAAATTTCTAAGCCGATTAACATCAATATCCTTCCAATATACCGCAACCAGATCCGATAGCACCCATTCTAGGTACGGTGATCTCCTCCCACCTAACATAATCACTCTAGTTACATGACACCTCAATATAACTTAAGTCACAACTCGTGCAACCCGTGAACCAAATAGCAACATTCCAAATGTACTCAACCCTGAAAATGCCTCAAACGAGAGGACTGTTCTGCTAGATTAACAAGTACCATCATAACACCATACTAAGAGCCTATCACACACCGTAGAACCAGAACACAAGAATCCAACACCAAGGATCATATCTCAACATAACTTCGCTGCAATGCGTGACCCCATCCAAAAGATGGTCCATATAATATACCTCGCTCCGACTTGATCAAAATCAATAACCACGCGAAATTTGACATCAAGTACTCAAAGTGCATTACCATAACCACGGAGAATCAGACGATACAATGTCATACAAAAATCGAAAGAACATAACCAATACGCCATCAATCACACAATACCTAATTACTCATCTCACTCAATTTCCGCTATATGACCACTATAGAACCGCACCATGTGTGCCCAAAACCAACAAATCACAACTCCTCGCAGCATAGAAGAGTAACTCATAAATAATTTCAGAACACGAATAATCTTAGCAACAACCGAATAGCACGTCCTCAACAATAACATTTTGGAGCCAACCAATATGACTCGGTGTAGAATATGCATCCTAATTGGGCCTACCAATGGACCCTCAAATCAACTCTGGTCACCCACAAATAGATAAATAACCCTTCGAAAGTCCACAATAACTGAATCACAACACACACTATCACTTAGCTTGCTTCGACCCACAACTATGAAACAATCTGCTCCTGGAAACTCCCAGTCTCCAAACCCATAGAACACACATATCACCATACCTAATCCCAACTCCACTACTAGAATGTCTAACACTTCTCCAATACACGATCATACCACGAGGAATACCTCTATAATCCTGCTATGCCCCAAAGAAAAAATTGAATATCCACAGTCGATACAGGAGAGTGCCGCAGAACCAATGAAGCTTCAATAAATCAAACACATTGCCCTTCCCGAAATATATACTCTCATCAAGACATGCCAAGTAGTAATATCATTACCTAGTCATCTGAAATCGTCCATGCTGCCTACGAATTTCATGACCTTCACTTCCAAACTGAATGTGACCTTGCACCTGTAATTCTCAATACTACACAACACACAATACCCATTATGTCCTTATATGAAAGATACAAAAATCTCAAACCCAACTCCGAGTCGCAAGAAACTACATACTCGATTAGCCAAGAACTTTCCATTTGATTTCATCCTGGGGAAATCACAATACGAAACATGCCCACACACTAGTAGGAAATATACATATCAAATCATGGTAGAAACTATCAAGAACTCTTCGAAATAATTTGCACTTAACCAAACCGTCGGGACTGAATCCCTCTAACTCAACCAAGCTACGCAGGTCGCCAAAGCCCAAGAGCATTGTCACGAATCACGTGTAGAAACTCACCACATCATAAGCACCAAAAGAACCGATCTTACCCATTACCATGCCGATCCAACCTACTACCAAGCTGTCCTATTTCTCCGATTTCCTTATGAATTATCTTCAAATTGATTCTTCTCCTTACCATAATACCAGAATCCTCAACCAAAACACACCACGCGAGACTCTAGCTTGAAGTGTAACATTAGGATCACACAACCTCAGGAAACCTCGCATGAGATAACCCCACATGCTTAACCTCAAACTAATATCTCTCTATACTCCTCCATAACCATAACTATTACGCAATCACTTTATCTCCCTGAGTCTGAACTCATAACACAACATGAAGATCTACTTCACTCCACAACTGAACTACATGAGAGGTCTTTCAACACACCCATAACTCAAGGCTATACGCCAAATCTATACAGAAGTCAAACACCCAATAGTCCTTGCTACAACTCCAGCAAACTTTTCTTGTAACATTCAAACAATCTGAACACATCTCGCAATCAAATCATACTCACCACATAGTCATCCAGTCACAAATCGCACAAATAAGGACACAAACGAACATATAAGTCCCAAATGCACGTGCTCACACAATCGAAATCTCAGTGCTCAAGCCACATACTAAAACCCGTCCTCATGTCCTCCAGACTGGACCATCATCAACATGCCAAAATCACACCTCGCACCTCAACCATGGAAATCACAAGCCACCGATGCACAACTGATACCAAGCGCTCATGTGCGGATGCAAATGCGTGAAAGGAATTCAAAGAGTTACACTTCAAGCTGAATCAATATCGCACGACAAGGAATGAAAGATGGCAAGTATATCCTAAATGTCCTGTATCCTCTCGAAGATAGGTATGGACGTCATCATACCGATCCGAAAGACTCTACTGGACACTCGCTTATGTCTTGTAGAACATATGAACCTATAGCTCTGATACCAATCTTTCACGACCCGAAGTACACTAGTCGTGATGGAACCTAAATCAACATGCTAGTTAAGCCAACAAGCGTCTATCCGATTCCACTAATTTTACCAAGGAAACTAAACAAAAGTAAGTATTAAAATCTTATACATTTCTCAAGGACTGGTAGTACAAATCATGAGCTTCTAAGAATAGAGTTTACAAAGCGAAAATGAAATAAATACACAGTCTATTTGGAAAGTACATAAACAACAAAATTTAATCTAAGGCTACCCGAACAACAGAGGCAGCGCCAACATGGACGCGGGTACATCTTCAAATCCAGCAACCATCGAACACAACGACACTACAGCTAATATCTGCACGCAATGTGCATAAGTTTAGTGTTAGTACAACCGACCCCATGTACTGAGTAAGTAACAAACCTAACATTAGGTTGAAAGTAGTGACGAGCTATCACAAGGTCGGGTCTCATACCGGTATTCTACAACAGTTCACAACAGCATAGCACAAGAAGTAAAGGGGTATCTCAGGAGTAAAAGGGCTCAACCCATTCACAGTTTCAGAAAAATAGGCAAGGCATGCTTTTCAAATATTTTAGTGGAACTCAGTTCTTTTGATGAAAATGCCAAAAGTACAGGTAAGTTTGAAAACTATGATTTGTCTCAAAATCTTTTCAGCAATAAGTAAGAAGTTTCATTTTTCCTTCCAAATATAATGTGCAAAAAACACCTCTCTGTACCCACATATCAATGGATGTAAAAAGTCATGAATGACGTGATACTATATAACATGAGGAAAAATACATTTCTATGCATGTATGTCAAATGTGCATATCAAATGCGATGAAACTCAGTGATAAAACCACATGCAATATCTCAAAGCATCAATTCACTCAGTCCTCCCAGTCATGCAGTCCTCCCAATAACTCATATATAGCCCCTCTAGCAAACATCACTCATATACAGCCCCTCGAACAATCATCACTCAGTAGGTACCTGTGCTCACTGGAGGTGTGTACAGACTCCGGAGGGGATCCTTCAGCCCAAGTGCTATATCAAGCCAATCATGGCATAAATCATCAAACATGCTGCGGCGTGCAACCCACTCCCAAACATAAACATGTTGCTGCGTGCAGCCCGATCTCATAAATAAACATGTTGCGGTGTGCAGCTCGATCCCATAAATAAACATGTTGCGGCGTGCAGCCTATCCCATAAATAAGCAAACAATCAGTCCCTCGGCCTCACTCAGTCATCAATCTCTCCAGTCTCTCTCTCTCGGGCTCACAATGTCATGAAAACTAGCCCGAATATGATGATGTGATGTATCAATTAATAAGAACAGAGACTAAGATATGATATGCATATGAGAGCGTATGAGTATATAAAATAATGAAAGCATATAACTCCATAACAAAAATGACCTTAGTGGGTCCAACGGTATCGGCATAAGTCTAAGCATGATATCTAGCATGATTGTCAGCTCAACTACTATACCACATGGTGCACGCCCGTCACCTAGCATGTGCCTTACCTCAATACCAATCACATAACACATATTTCTGGGTTTCATACCCTCAGCACTAAGTTTAGAAGAATTACTTACCTCGAACGAGCCAATACCAATGCTGAGCATGCCAAGCGATGCTCTAAAGATGCTATCCCGTGCGTTCCGACCTCCAAACAGCTCGACACTGACCAACAACAATTCAAATATATCAAAAATTGCTAAAGGAACTAATCCCGATCATAAAAGATCGAATCTTGAATCAAAGCCCGAAATCGACCCAGAAGTCCAATCTAGGCCCGCACCTCGGAACATGATAACACATTCAATTACGAGTCCAACCATACTAGTTTCATTCAAATCCGACTCCAAATGGGTGTTCAAAACTCAAAAATTCATATTATGAAACTTTAGGCCAAAACCCTCAATTTCCCCCTTAGAAATCATCAACCAATAGCTAAGATCGAAGGTAGACAGAGTAGACAACACTTATCCCCAATCCTTGTGATGAAGATTGCTCCAAAAATCGCCTTAATCCGAGTCCCACATCTCAAAATATGATAAAAGAACAAAAGCCTCGATTTATAGCATTCTGCCTAGAAATTTCCGCATTTGCGGACAACTCGTCACACCTACGACCACCGCATCTACGGTCAGATCTTCTCTTATGCGACAAGACTCACCAGCCGATCCCCTCGCACCTGTGGAACAATTTCCACTCCTGCACACCCACAGGTGCAATCTTTCCTCTGCATCTGCAATGAGCTCCAGCCATGTCTTCTTGCGCATCTGCGAAAAATGGCTCGCACCTGTGGCCATCACAATTGTGCAATGACAATCGCAAGTGTGGAACACCAGAACCAGCAACTGAAATATTGAAGAAATGATCTGAAATCAATCCGAAACACGCCCGAGCCCCTCGGGATCCCGTCCAATCATACCCATAAGTCACATAACATAACACGGACCTACTCGAGGCCTCAAAACACACATATCAACATCGAAGCAACGAATCACACCTCAATTCGAACCCAATGAACTTTGAACCTTTAAATTTCCAGAATGCGCGCCGAAACATATCAAATCATCCTGGAATGAACTCAAAATTTTCACACAAGTCCCAAATGACATGACGAAGCTATTCCAACTCACAGAACCACAATCCGAATCCTATATCTTCAAAGTCAACTTCCGGTCACACTTATGAACTTCCTAAGACTTCAAATCTCCAATTTATGCCAATTAGTGTCGAAAACCTTTTAGAAACATCCAAATGCAAATCCGTGCATATGCCTGAGTCCAAATCATCATTCGGACCTAAAACCATCAAAACTCCATTCCGGGGTCAAATTCTCAAAAATTCAAACTTGATCAACTCTTTTAACTCAAAGCCTTAACCATGGACATTCTTCCATAAATATTACGAATATCCTGAAAACCAGACCGACGACTCATATAAGTCATAATACATCACATGGAGCTGCTCACGCCCGTAAACTACCAAGCAATGTACAAATTCTCAAAACGAACGGTCGGGTCCTTACACCCTTTCTAAATAGAATAACACAAGAAGCACATAGCAATATTTCCCCTTTCTTATAACAATACTTTCAGCTATAGGCGATTGATTAGCATACTAGATGGGCATGAAGCTTCAATTTCCAAATATACACATAGACTGGAACATCACACTATTTTTTCTAATGAGACAAACAATTGGAATCAACATCTCAGAGATAGATGAATAGCACATAGTTTAGAGCTGCAATAGCTTTGAGGTGCAGATGGTATTGCCTCAACATATTGATTATAGAATAGTTTAATACTAAACAATATCATGAGCATGCACATAGGTTAATAACACTACTTGAATCCTTTGCGATTCCCAGTAAAGATTCCGACAATGACATAGGCAAGTTATTATACTCAATAGCAACAATAGAAGGTTTCTCCTATACTTGATTCAATCCAGAATAACAAGGGAAATGGAAGACTGAGTATAGCCTCAAAATGGTGTTCAAAGTATTAAGTCATGAGGGATAACCAAAGAGTCATGCCAAACTTCCATACATACAAAAACTTCAATCAAAGTTATGACCTCACAAGATAAGATGAGTCTCAAACATTACAAATCATATTATCAGTATCATTAAAGGGTTTAGGAATAGGGGAAACATCATACTAAATAGACTCAACTCCACTATACAGAATAAGGTTGGTAACTAAACAGGGTGGAATTATATTCAAGTGACAGAAATGGTTAGCATTCAACCATAACAGACACAACTACTATCTAACTCATAAGAGATAGCTGATCATAACAAAATATCACTGATGTTCACAAAAAATTCATCATAGTAGGACCATTTACAACTAATAGGTAGACAGGGATGTAAGACATTCATAGTGAGGGCTCGATGAATACTTAAGGATTAACAAGCATTTAGGTAAAGAAAGTAAAGCATTTTAAATACCCAGACTTTACAAGCCTTAACTAAGTGATGCAGGGTCACCCTATGTATTTCATGTATGTTCTAGCTAGAATCATCTAACAACAACCCAAGTATAGAATAAAAAAATTTAAAATAATATGGAATGATAAACATGAAGACTATAACAACAACCCTAAGTATAGAATAATATAATACAACATGATAAGCATGAAGGCTATGATAGAACAATAGAGGAAAGTTTGAAGTCTAGGTAGATATGAGAAATCATTAAGACAAGTTAAGTAACTTAATTACATAGGCTATTCAATACAGAGATTGAAGTCATTAAGGTCACATAGCCACTCAATGAGTGTTAAATAAATACAACAACTCATCACAGATCATCAAAAAGTCACGAGGAACCAAAATAAAAAATTACAAACTAAACAAAAATTATAAATGAAGCAGTTAACAGGGAAACAATAGCGTGTTCATGATTTTTTGAATGAAGCAATTTAAAGAGTCTCAAACATTTGAGTATGCCTCATGATTCTCTTGATGTTCATGTTTCTATGTCTACGTCGGTTGGACATTCTATATATGGTGTATAGGTCTTGTGTTGTTACTATTAATGGTTTTGATATTGTAGTTGTTCTTCTGTTGTTGGATATGGTGGATTTTAAGGTTATTCTTGGTATAGTGTCACGACCCAAACCGATGGGCCGTGACGGGCACCCGGTACCTTACTCAATCGAGTACCAACATAACATATCTTTTCATGTCATACTATCATAGATAACTAAGCCAGAAGGCTGCCATGAGATAAGTAGAATACAATATGTGATACTAACTTTTACATAAGACATACGTGTTTATAAGACCAAAATAATCACTCGTATTTTGAACATAGGCCGACAAGAACATACAATCTTTTACGTACATGATATCTATCTACAAGACTATAAGAATACATAATTTTCATAAAGGTCGGGATAAAGCCCCGCCATACCAAACAATACACATCTAAATCATACTAACCAAACAAGAAACTCCGAAGCAAATAGAGCGCACCAACATCTTCTGCTGAGCTGATAGCCTACTTGGAGGGCTCTCGACCTGTCTATAGGGACCCGAGGGCATGAAATGTAGCGTCCCCAGGCAAAAAGGACGTCACTACAAATAATGTACCGAGTATGTAAGGCACATAAATAAGTACATAATAAACATGGAAGAAATATAGAGTAAATGATTCAACCTGTAAGTCTGGATAACTTTGTAAATCATGAAATATTTATAGTGTCATGCATATGCGTATGAATGTCATGTCGTGCATAGGTACATGTTTCATAACATTATCAAGCCTCTGAGGATATCCCATCATATTATCCCGGCCACTGTGGGAAAAATCATCAACGTATACCAGTTGATCAGGTGGTGGTGCGTATATAACGCCCTAACCTTCCCCCATATCCATTATACATATATACACATATATACGCGTATATAACGCCATCTGGTCATGGGTCAACGTGCATGTATAAATGCATGAAATGCATATGAAATACGTTAATAAAATCTCTTGGTACATCATAAGACCATTATGCCTCTGACTAATATCATAAAATAAACATTACCAATTTATGTATTTTTGATACCCATGAACTGATGATATAAAAATATGATACATGGAAGAATAATAATATATACATCTCTAGCATTTCTACGAATAGAGTAATTCATGGAAGTTGTGCATTTGCTCGTTTCGCTTGTGTCGCATAGATCATGCCAAAAAAAAGAAGGGATAGCCTTAACATACCTGGAGTAGGGAAAAATCCGTATGATATTTTTGAAAAAGGTTGTATCGTGCTCTCTTAGAATCACAAAATCCCGTTATGATTACACAGTGTAACTTCACGTGAATTCCGTTGCTGAAGCAATCACATTTTCCATCTCATATACTTGTGAATTTGAGACTTTTATGGCTTAGCCAAGATTCCTTCCAATGGTGCCATAACTTTTTCCTATTTTCTAAGTTATATTTGTTATGAAAAAGTATTTAAAGAATGACAAAGAAATTTGAGAATGTGAAATCAAGTGATTGGGAAGGAATTAGAACAATAGTCTTTGGGTTGTACGGAAATCTTGATGTCTCTCATTAAATTTTTGTGAGTCTTGGTTCTTAACAAGCTTCTGTAATTTCCATCTCAAATTATATACATATAATGAGCTCTTATCTTAAGGACTTGTGGGCCCCACTTTTGGGGTGACTGGGCCACGAAAATCTCTTAATTACATGAATTCAAGAGTCATCATATTGAAATTTGGGGGCTGCCACGTTACCTCCTTTTGTCTTTATCCAAAAGACCTTAATCACCCACTAAATTATTAATCAATTAGTTAATCTCCCATTAATTAATAATTAATTATTTACCCACATAATTAAGAATTATCTCAAATTAATTAAAATACTACTAACTTTTAACATACCTTATACACCTTACTATCATGGCTATGTGGTACCTTGTATGACACTAGTCCATAAATATCGGGTATTAACGCTCGGCCCGTATTTTATCCCAACATGCCAAACTTGGACGAAAATTTATTTTCTTTGACTTGCTTCCCCCCTCACCTTTACGAATTCACTCATCGTAGTATAATACTGTGGGATGAAACATCATCCCCTCCCCCCCCGAACATTCGTCCCCGAATGTTGACTGATGTTGTAACGACCCGACCGGTTATTTTAAGCTCTAGCGCGTCGTTCAGTGGTTTGAAGTCGTGAGCAGCTTCGTTTCAGGTATTATGACCCATGGGCGTGGTCGGAATTAAATTCCAGGAAATTTAGAATTGATTTGGAAGGTAAATTCTCATTTCAGAAGCCTTAAGTTGGAGAAATCAACTAAGATTGAAATTTTGAGTAAACGACCTCCGAATCAGGATTTGAAGGTTCCTGCAGGTTCGTATGATGATTTCGGACTTGGGTGTATGTCCGACTCGAGGTTAGGATAACCCAGGAGCATTTAAGCGTATATTGTGGAAGTTAGCATTTTAGAAAGATTTCATGAATTTGGGCTTGAAGTGCATTTCAGCGAGGTTGATGTCCGTTTGGGATTCCGTGTCTGGGAATGGCTCCGTATGATGATTCTGCAATTGGGAGCACGATCAGAAGTGAATTTCGATGTCCATACCATTTTGAAGTCATTTGTCTAAAGATAGAAATTTGAAGGTTTTTGAGAAATTCGATCGGAGGTGGAAGTTTTGTTATCAAGGTTGGAATGTGATTCCGGAAGTTGGAGCGGGTCTGTAATGTTGAACATGACTTGTGTGCAAAATTTAAGGTCAATCGGTGTGATTTGATAGGTTTCGGCATCGAATGTGGATGTTTGGAATTTCAAGTTCTTAAAGATTTGGATTGGAGAGTGATTCGTCGTTTCAATGTTGTTTGATGTGATTTGAGGCTTCGAGCAAGTCCGTGTTATATTTTGGGATAGGCTAGGATGATTGGACGGGGTCTCGGGGGGCCTCGGGTAGATTCCGGGTGGTTAACGGATCAAGATTTGAAGTTTGAAGAAGTTAAGATTGTTGTCATTTGGTATGACTGCACCTGCGAGGATTTGGCCGCAGGTGCGAGCGTGGGCAGACTTGGCTGGGGACCGCAGGTGCGATGGATTTTCCGCACATGCGAAACCGCAGGTGCGAACAGTGGGGCGCAAGTACGATTTTGGGCTGAAGTTGAGGAAGCCGTAGGTGCGGAGGTAGGACCGCAGGTGCGGAAATCGACCTGGGTAGAACGTTTTAAAACAAGAATTTTGGGTTCATTTGTCTTCATTTCTTCATGGCTTAGGCGATTTTTTGGGAGGCTTCAAGAGAGGATTCCTTCATGCATCATCAAGGTAAGTAAATTCCTCCCGTTTGTAAGTTAAATACAAGATTATATGTATGGATTAGGCATGAAAATTGATAGGAATTTGGGAAATATTGAAGAAACATAGAAAATGAAAAATTAGATTTTTAGCCACGAATTGGGCATGAATATTCGAGTAAATTATATATTTGAGTTAGTAAGGCTATGGGTAGAATACATCTTCGAGAAATTTCGGATCTTCGGGCAAGTGGGCCCGAGGGCATTTTGGTCATTTCACCGTACAGGGTTGGGAAAGTATATAATCTGAATTTGTTGCGAGTATTAGGATGAATTTTTATTGCTTTGCCGTTATGTGGTAGTTTCAGAGCATTGTGCGTCCGTTGGAGTCGTTGGAAGGGCTTGGAGGCCGGGTATGGAAATTTCGGAGCGAGGTAAGTCTCCTTTCTAACTTTGTGAGGGGGAATCGTCCCCCTTAGGTGAATTAATTCAGTATATGCTATTATCTTCTGGGGCTACGTACGCACGAGGTGACAGGAGTCCGTGCGTAGATACTATTATGTCATTTCTGGGTAGCCTAGGACCCACTAGCATGCGTTATGTGTGTACCTGTAACCCTACCTATAACATTAAACTGCCAATATGACCGAAAACGTAATTGAATGTTTAAAAGAAAGCTAGAGTTCATATTGTTAAATCTTTTAGAAAGAGAATTGGTTTCGCTGTGGATATATGTGTACCTGGACTGGGTTATATTATGGATTATTACTAAACTTGACAAATGAGTTTCAAAAACAAAGATTTCAAAACCTATATTTCATGTTTCTTTTAATAAAGATTTTACCACTTTCCTGAGAAAAATTGTTTTCTTGATAAAATACGAATTTATTTTGTGGATATGTGTAACTTTGGGTTCCTGAGTCGCTTGAGTGATTCCCGAGCAGGAAGACCCTGTATTTGTGTATGTATTTATATGAGCACCTGAGTCGCATGTATGATTTGCGAGCAGGCTAGCCGTATTATGTTAACCGCGTCGCATGATCGATTCGCGAGCGGGGCAGATAGATGCCTCTATGGTTCGAGCCGTTCGACGCTCGGCAGTGCACATTTTATTATTGTTGGTCTGCACCGTTCGACCCTCGGCATTGCTTGCGCATGATATTTGCTGCGTACTTGCTATGATTTTGCTTGATTACTGGCCTGAAATATTCAGTTGTCAATTGAAATGACAGAGATTTAAAGTTATTAAAAAGAGCCTTGGAAGAAGTTGTTCCTTCCCGTCGAATTATTAGTATTTGATTAAATCACCTTGTTGATAAATTGTTAATATGACGAAGATATAAAGTGTTAAACATGAACAGAGTTGAAAGATAGTAAATCCTATTTTTATGGATTGCCTGTGATAAATCATGCTTAATGTCATACCTAAATATTTTAAATTGACCTTTAGTAAGTGTCTAATTTGACCTCTCGTCACTACCTCTCTGAAGTTAGGTGGACGACTTACTGAGTACACATTATTTTTGTACTCATGCTACACTTGTTGTACATTTTATTGCACAGGTACTTTCATAGCAACGTGGAGGATACAGAGACTTAGGCGAGCTGCTTAATCCGGAGGCGATCTGCAGCTGATAGAGTCTCCTTCGTACTGTATCTATTTCATTTAAATTTCCTTGTCCAGTTGTATTTCAGACAGGCTTGTAATGATTGTTGAATTCTTAGAAATTGCTCATGTACTTGTGACACCGGGTTCTGGGATATGTATTGGGATATAATTGCTTAAGTGAAATCTTTAAATCACTGTTTTTAATTAACAGACTTTCCTTTGATTATCATGTAATAAAGTGAACGAAAATGTTTTCATAAATGTTAAAACCGGAAAGTTATTTCAATTAATTAATGATTTGGCTTTCCTGACCTTGTGTCCGGCGCCATCACGACCTTAGGGATTTTGGGTCGTGACAGATGCCCTTATCATTTTTATAACTTATAGCTCTTGTGAATACCTCAATACTCTTCTTTCCATTTAGGAAGTTGTTCCGTGAATAAATCAAAAGTCCTGGGCATTCCCCCCCCCCCCCCCC
>ML413859.1:1102-27569 GCA_005239525.1 Nicotiana knightiana
TATTGGCTACCCGAGCAGACAACTCGAGTCGGGGTGGGAACGACGTACCGGTAGCACGAAAGGCTATCCGGCCTAGTGGCTAGTCCATCCCCGTATTTCTTACTTGGTATGACCTTTAACAGAAAAGCGGGCCACGCGAACGTGTGCACCAATTTTTAGAAGACTCTGAAAGGAGGCGTAAGAAGACAGTTTAAATACAGTTCAAATAGATATCAAAACGGTAAATAAATAACATTTAGCACAGTGTGTGCACAAAATACAGTAACATCACAATTAATAAAGCCAAGTAAAATCACATTAACAAGCTCGAATTCTTAAACCCTGAACCAGAGATTCTAGGTTCTAGTAGATCCCCAACAGAGTCGCCAGAGCTGTCACACCTCCTTTTTCCCGCAGCCCTAGGGGGTATGGGATAAGGGAGTTTTTCCAATTAAAGTGACATAATCGAATTGGAATTGTTTAATTTATTTTCAGAGTCGCCACTTGGGATAATTGTTATGGTGTCCCAAGTCACCGGTTTATTTTAAATCCCAAATCGAGGAAGTTTCGACTCCGTTTAAAGTCTGCGAATTAGAAGACCGGGTAAGGAATTCTGTTAACTCGGGAGAAGGTGTTAGGCACTCCCGAATTCCGTGGTTCTAGCACGGTCGCTTAATGATTAAACTTGGCTTAAATTGTTTAATTACTCACTTTTAGGATANCTATCCTGAGACGAGTCACGCGTATGTGTACTCATTTATTTAGTGCAGTAAATATCATGTTACACGTACGTGTACACAATTTTCACGTTTAATTATTTAAGAAAAACTACAAAGTCGCGCGAACGCGTACCTTGGTTTTATTTTGAAAAAATCGACGCTTAAACCATGTCACGCGTATGTGTACACAATTTGTCACGCTTATTATTTAAGAAAAATGTGGCCAAAGTCGCGCGAACACGTACTTAGGTTTTATTTTTATAAACGACACTTAAATCGTGTCACGCGTACGTGTACACAATTTAGTTATTCATATTTAGAGATGTTTAACACTCACTACTATATCTGCTGCACGATTTTTGATGTCCATTAAATTATAAAAAATGGTCTAACTTATAATTTGTCACCTTAATGGTCTGATGTTAAAACTATTGATCTACTAGTTTTTTTTAGTAAATTTCAGCACAAAAACTGAATCTTAATTTCACTTAAAACCCCAAACAATCTACCCTTAAATAACTGTAATTTCCCGATTCCCATAAAAACATTCTTAACTTTTATTGAAGAAAATAAGATAGCAACAACTCCAAACCATAATCTCATGAAACAAAGAAATAATCAAATTCAGAGATCAAGCTCAATAAATCGTACTGAAATGTCATGCCATCAAATAATTACCCAAAACCGATTAACACAGTCAATGGATGGAACAAACAGTGAAGAGGAGAAAAAGAGGACCTTTTATATAAATTATCTGAGTTGGAATTACAGGAAGCTAAACGGACAATTATTGATCGGAGCGTTTTCCGGCGATAGCAAGCGGAACCAGCAACCGGAGACCTCAAACCAAAAGCTTCGAACAGATTTCACACGAACTCCATTTTTGAAACCAGAAAATTGACTCGAACCAAAGAAACGACAAGACCTTAATGTGATATGAACGGATTTCAGTTGATGTTCGTTTTTTAGGTGAGGTCGACGGAGAGAGAGGAGCAGTAGCCTTCGTCTGTGGGGGTGCTACTGCCGGCGGCGATGGTTAGAAAAGGGATAAACGGCGACCGTGAAATGACGAAGGAATTGGTCCGCCGGATTCCGGCGATTGTGTGTCGATGGCTGTGTGTATGCTCGTTTTNTAAGATTTGTGGGGGTGAGGTATGAGTGAAATGGGGAAGTGGGAAAGTGGTTTTTATTATTATTATTATTATTATTAATATGATTTTAAAAAAATTATATAAATAAGAAAACACAATATTTGCACTATAATTTAAATTATACTAAGAAAAATACTATTATAACTTACATTTAAATTGGAAGAAACTAAATTTATATATATACATCTATATATATAAATCTCTTTCTATTTAACATATGACCAAATCTTATATTCTAAGATTGTGAATATTTTTGTAGTTTTTAATTTTCTTAAATAAAACCTATTAAGAGTAAGATAAAAATTTAAAATATTAAGATTAGACCTAAAAGAAATATTTACACTAAAATTTTCGGTGTGGTAAAAAATTAGTTGTTCACAAAAACCGTCAAGAAAACCCGCATAAGCATCCATTTGTCACCGTCAGAGAAAGAAGAATATACTTGGTTCCTAAAATAATATGAGGATATCTTTTCATGGTCATACGACGATATGACAGGGTTGAGCACATCCATAGTGGCTCACAAGTTACCTACAAATCCAATGTGTCCGCTAGTGAAGCAGAAACTCAGGAAATTCAAGCTAGACATGAGCCTGAAAATCAAGGAAGAAGTTACCAAGAAGATCAAAGCCAAGGTCCTCAGGGTAGTTGAATACCCAACTTGGCTGGCCAACATTGTACCGGTTCCAAAGCTATGACCAAGAAGGCCGTTGCGGATTTTGTTCGCGACCGATCTGTTTGTCGATTTGGGTTCCAGAGTCCAGCATCACTGACAATTCCACCAATATCAATAGTGATATGATGAAATCCATGTGTGAAACTTTCAAAATCAAGCACAAGTATTCCACAACATACATGCCTCAAATGAATGGAGCCGTGGAAGCTGCCAACAAAAACATCAAGAAAATACTAAGGAAGATGGTAGAAAATCACAAATAATGGCACGATAAACTATCATTCGCCTTACTGGGATACCGTACCACAGTCCGCACATCAACCAGGGCAACTCCCTATCTGCTGGTTTATGGTACCGAAGTTTTCATTCCCATCGAGGTAGAAATTCCTTCTTTAAGAATCATACAAGAAGCCGAACTCAGTTATGCAGATGGATAAGGAACCGTTATGGGAAATTATCCCTCATAGAAGGAAAGAGGATGAATGCAGTGTGTCACGGCCAGCTTTATCATAATAGAATGTCCAAGGAAGGGTCAAGCCAAGACAGTTCACACCGGGGTAGCTGGTGTTGAAACAGATATTTTCACATCAAGATGAGGCCAAAGGGAAATTCTCTTCCATTTGGCAATGTCCTTACATGGTTTACAGAGTATTAACAGGAGGAGAACTCATACTCGTTGAGATGGACGGAGAAATCTAGCCAAAGCCTATAAATACAGATGTGGTCAAAAGATACTATGTGTAAACCATTTTATGCTTCTTCATATGCTGTAAATTGAACTACGCTCGACCTGATTCCCATTTAAGAGGGGATACATAGGCAGCTTTGTGGGTTCGGTCACAATTCAATAAAATTTCCATTCTCCCCACAATCAGAAATTGGGGCAGAATTTTGAGGAGGACCCTCAAACTTTTGAAGTAAGTTCAGTCAACCGCAGCATACGGAGCGGTCAGAAAATTCATCTAGTTAACTGGGACAGAATTTTGAGAAGGACCCTCAAAATTCTACAGCAAAGGAAGTCGCAATGTCTCTGATTATGTCGCAGTTACTGGTTCATCTAACTAATTTCTAAACTATATATTGCTATGTCATTTGAAAGTTTTGCACGCATGCTTTTGAAAAAGAAACTTTGCTTTAGCAAACGCTACCCTAATAGTTTAGACAGGATCTTCATACAGAACAGAGCAAGTCAAGCAGGCGAAGGCACGAACCAACCTTCCCTCGCAAAACTCATAAATTTTTCTTTGGATGCAGGATTATATCATCATGACAAATACCGTTGCAACAACACAATCACTATGCACGAAACACATTGTCAGCTAAGAATACTCCGCTCTTACCCTTCTCCTTGCATGGGACTAAGCACTGTCCCAAACCTTGCATGAGGCTAAGCCCTGCCTTTCACTTGCATAAGGCTAAGCATTGCCTTCTCCTTGCATGGGACTAAGCATTGTCCCTAACCTTGAATGAGGCTAAGCCCTGACTCTTCACTTGCATAAGGCTAAGCACTGCCTTCTCTTTGCATGAGACTAAGATCTGTCTCAATCTTGCATGAGGCAATGACCTGCCTCTCCCATTTGCATGAGACTAAGCCTTGTCTCGATCCTACGTGAGGCTAAGCGCTGCCTCCCATTAGCATAAGGCTAAGCACTGCCTTCTATTTGCATGGGACTAAGCCATGTCCTGAATCTTGCGTGAGGCTAATCCCTGCCTCTCTACTTGCATAAGGCTAAGCACTGCCTTCTATTTGCATGGGACTAAGCCATGTTCCGAATCTTGCATTAGGCTAAGCCCTGCCTCTCTACTTGCATAAGGCTAAGTATTGCCTTCTCCTTGCATGGGACTAAGCATTGTCCCGAATCTTGCATGAGGTTAAGCCCTGCCTCTTCACTAGCGTAAGGCTAAGCACTGCCTTCTATTTGCATAGGACTAAGCACTGTCCCGAATCTTGCATGAGGATAAGCCCCGCCTCTCTACTTGCATAAGGCTAAGCACTGCCTTCTATTTGCATGAGACTAAGACCTGTCCCAAATCTTGCATAAGGCTAAGCACTGCCTTCTCTTTGCATGGACTAAGCACTGTCCCAAATATCGCACTGGACTAAGCATTGTCTCTCTTGCATTGTTCTCTTCTAAGCTCTGCCCTCAAATTCACACAAGACTAAGCTCTGTCTTGCTGCCTCTAGCATCATGTCTCTGCAACTCATGGGCTGAAATATAACCAACTTGTCCAAAGGCGTCATAATCTGAAGGCACCATCCTCATAGCCGGAAGACATCATGCCATGTCCTGAGGATATCTTAAACTTGCACATCATTATTCAAAGGTGTCATGGTTCGGAGGAACCATTTTCATGGCCCGAGAACATAATTCATGGGCTGTGAATCCCTTACCGCACAACTCATGTCCCGAGACGTCACGGTCTAAGGACGTCATCCTCAACCATCTAAAGACAATTTTCATGGTCTGAAGGAAATTTGCATCATGTCTAAATTTACGCGAAGTTATACGTATATGCTTGCAGTACATCTTTTGACTTGCAGATGACCCAGTGAGTAACTGTTATCCCAACGGAAGCAATCCCGCTCCGGTTCCCTCAGACTATTTCAAACCTGACCGCTCACCATAACCGTTTTACCTACTCGAAACATTGTGTCCGTCCTTGTGATAGCTTCATCGATTTATTTCGCCGGTGGATCCAGAACTACACGCGGCCTGATTCCTGTAAAACCAGGGATATGTAGGCAGCTCGAAAACCAGAGTGCGGCCTATATCTCTCAAATCACCCTATTCAGTCAAAATTGGCCATCATATCTTTATCCGACAACTCTTTCATCCTTCCCGGGTAAAGAGAGACAGTTGTTGATACCCAATTTTTCCCATATATATTTTCAAAATGCATATATATTTTCAAATAATGCATGAGCATCAATTAGTATTTTTATAATATTAAGTAATTATTTTAAATCATTTTCATACACAAATAGCATATTTCATCATTTATTATTTATTTTTATAAATTATTTTGTTAAATTGAGTGGTTATTTAAAATATAGCACTTTTAAACTAATTTTCGGACCCCCGCCGAATAACTATCAGCCCAATACCCAAACCCAATAACCCAATATCCATAGCCCGCCCCAGCCTAGAACTAATCTTGGTTGTTGATCTCAGAAGATCAACGGTCCAGGACACCCTTTCCTTTTTTAATTACACAAACCTCCTAACCCTACCCCTATTTTTCTGAACCCGCCGTCCTTCAATACCCTTCCCTCCTCTCTTCTCTCTCACCCCCTTCTAACCCTAGCCCGCCATCAGTATATCCCCTTTATTCATGGGGTTTTCCTCCGATTCCATGCCTTATCCGGCCCCATCTATCTACTGATTGTTTGATTTTCATGTTACTTGAGGATAATCTCAAGAGATTCGAACCAGATTTGGTTAAAAAATCTCTCCCTTCTCGGTTAATACGTTTATATTTACTCCGATGTCTGTGAGTACTAATACTTTCGTGTTTTATGGTTTCAAATCTCTAGTTCAAACCAGATTTGATTCACCTTTGTTTATTTTCATGAACCTAGCTATTTCTGGTTAAATTCGTTTAGATCTCTTTAGATCTGAAGCGATTTTGAGTTTGTTTGGTATTTTTCCCTTAAGATTTTCTATTTTTACTATTATTGTTAAGCGATTCCATTTTTTCCTAAAATCTAGGATTTTGATTTCTAATTGGGTTTCTACAAAAATGTTTAAACGTTTAAATGTTTCAACTATGGTTTTCTTCTTTACTGTTTCGACTGATTTTTACTTGAGTTTCATCTCTATATCTTTGATATGCCTTAGGGTTTCAATTATCCGACTGTTTATTATAATTTTTTGCCCGTTTACCTTAGCTGTATTAATTAAAGTGATTGGTTGATTAACTTGCCTAATTAGGGTTTGAAATTGTGCTTTCCTTTAAAACCGATATTTCCTTATCGGATTTTTACCTGTTCTTTCCTTATGTGTGATTAATAATTGGTACTACTTTCCTTAATTCATTTACTGGCCTGATTTTTGGGCTTTGATTATTATGAACGGCCTATAATTGATTTCTAGACTTACGGCCTATAATTGATTTCTAGACTTACTGCTTACCTTCTTTAGCCTTAATCTCGTCTGCTGATTTATTCCGTGTGAGACTCTCCTTAATTTAAGTGATACTTACTTAATTTTATCCTGTTAATTGATTCGTGTTAACCTTAATTGATTGATTAACTGATTTTCATACCTTATTTGTGTGTAATTAATTTTATACCTTATTTGGTTTTACTCTATTGTATGCTATAAAAAGCCCTTCTTTCCCTGATTTTACACATTGAGACTTAGATTGAGACACTTACACTCAGACTCACTTACACGTTTTTCAACTTCTTCACTTTGCAACTTAAAACTCTCAAGTTTTCTGTTCTCTCAAGAACTTAAGTTCTCTCTTTCTATTATTCTGATTTACTGCACTGTTTGGCCGGCTAAAAGCTAAGGCTAGATTCTCTGGATTCAAATTGATGTTACATTCCTGTTTGCTTTCTTCTCAACTGGTATGATTTAACCCCTATCATCTTATTTCTATCCTATGTGCTTTTTTTGTTAGTTTATTTCGAAACCTCAGCATGCGTCTGTTTGCTATATGTCCATATGATTTCACTTAGTGATAATGTAAACTAGGTTATCTCTAATGATGTGAAACCCTGTCTAATTCAGTTGTATGTTCCCTGTTCCGAACATGATTAAATATTACAAGCATGTAATTAATGTATGGCCAATTTTGTGTGTTAATTCAAGTGTCTTTGCTCTTTTGTGATTGCTCTAAATACTGTTACACTCTCTATGTTTGAATAAATACCAATCTGTTTGAACCATATGCTGAATATGGATTCTGTTTATTTCCTGGTACAACTTTATTTGTAACCATGTAATCTGAATCATTTTGCTTCTAGAAATTAAGTTGTTTTCTAAAATTGTCCCCTACCCTTTATATACTGGTTTTCAAACTTCTACTCTTAGTTATTTAGGTTCCTACCACCCCCAATGTGAGCACTGCCTAGGGTCCTTGAGACTCCTCTTAACTCTAACACATTGGGGTTGGTCTTCCAATCTTGTATGAACTCTTTCTTTAAGTGTGGTCCTGGTGCGAGCATTTCCCGGGGTCCCTGAGGCCCTTGGGAACTTTGACACACTAGGAACCTAATTCTATGTGCCATGAATGGATCCCTCTGTATACTTCAGACTTGCTTTGCTTGAAGGTCTGGTTCCCAGGTTTATATTGGGCCTATGAAGGCTCCCTATGGTATAATGAATTTTGCTGTGTAATTTATTCATTATTGGGCTGTAATAATGTAATAATCTTTGTAATAAACAGATCTGGGGTTATTAGTAAAAGCTGGGGAGGTTTTTATATATCTTTGTTAAAAAATTCGGGTAGAAATCCAACCTATAGGTCTATTATGTTGGTTCCTTATGTGCATGTTACTGTTCATTTAGAGATCCTACTTATATGATGTTTATCTAACTGTTTGTGACTCTGAATCTTCATATTTTCGGCATATTAGAGACACTGCCTATAGGTCTTTTGTTAATTCTACATTAGAATCCATGTTCATAGGATATATACATATTTTCAATCTCAACTTGCATTAGTGATCATGTATATAGGATCATATTTGTATGAATTAATAAACTTTCCTGGCGACTTGTCTAAAATTCTGCCCACATGTGATTAATAGAATTCATGCCTATAGGGATTAAAAATCAGTTTCAACTTAGATATCATGCCTATAGGAAATATAAAAATTGGTTTTCTTCAATTTAGATACCATGTCTATAAGAAATAAACAAATCAGTTTTAACACTTAAAAATCATGCCTATAGGAGTTAATTAATTCTACAAATTAGAAAGCATGCCTATAGGATCTAAAGAGATAAAAACATATTTTCATGAGTTAAAATCAGTAACGCGCTCAGAAACCATGTTATAGGTCTATAATTAACAATTGTAGATGCCATGCCCATAGGATTCTGCTCCGGTTATTACTTAGGCAAACTTTTAGGGTTATTAAGAATTCTGGGTCTAAAAAATGTGATCCCTTGCTGCTTGAGATTTGCCCAGATTCATAATTTAATCAAATCAGTAGGCAAGCCAGTAGGTCCCAATGCTCGTTTTAATAAACTGGTTTCTTACATTCTGTTTATGCCCATCTAGATATCTTGCTTATAGGATCCTAAATTAATGAAATTTGCTGATTGAACTACATGCATTTGTTGTTACTTGTGGAGGTTAACATGAGCCCTTATTTGCTCCTTACATGATAGTCCTATATAAATTTTGTTTGTCACCTAGACTTTTCTCATTTTAAGCAACACAGGTCAGACTAGAACTACCTTAAATAGAGGTCCTAAACACCTCTAGGACCATAGGTAAGGGACGGGTAGTGCACACATAAGGCACGAGTTAGAAGCTACTAGAACGCGTAAGTAACAACTGAAAGATAGTAATTGGGTAGTAAAGGAAATGATGACCCATGCGCTAATACTATGTGTAGCACCCCAACTTGGGGAAAGTTACCAAGTATTGCATGAAAATGATCCTATAGGCTAAAAAACTTAGGACCCCTTTTAATTCTGCTTTAAAATAATAGTTGTCTAAATTACTTTATTTTCCCTTAAGACTAATTCGCTTAATTAAGATCAGGCAAGACCCACCGTTGTGGACCTCGAGGGGTGCCTAGCACCTTCCCCTCAAGGTAATTTCGAGCCCTTACCCGATCTCTAGTGATGCAAACTAGTTTCATGAGTTAACTGCTCTAGGTGACCTAACGCACCTTAGTCCATTAGGTGGCGACTCTTCAAATCCTATACTCTCATCCCAAAAGAAAGGGAGTTATCCCCAAAAAATGTCAAAACCCGATTTCGCGAGAAAAAAAAGGGGCGCGACAGAATCTAATCTTCGATTGATATCGGTTGTGAACATCTGCCCAAGTCACAGCTGGGTACTCAATCAAATTCTGTTTCAACTGGTGTGATGCTATCGAACTCCGTTCATTTAATCCTTCGGTGAAAGCCTGAACTTCCCAATCATCAGTGACTGGTGGTAACTCCATGCGTTCCATTTGGAATCGAGAACCGAACTACCTTAGCATCACGTTATCCCTCTGCTTCACTTTGAAGATGTATGATTTTCTTGTTGTAACCTTTATGGCCCCAGCGTGTGCCTTTACAAATGAATCTGCCAACATGGTGGACGAATCGATAGAATTTGGTGGCAAGTTGTGATACTAAATCATAGCTCCCTTCGATAGGGTCTCCCCGAACTTCTTCAGCAATACAGACTCAATTTGGTCATCCTCCAAATCGTTCCCTTTTATGGCGCACATGTAAGAAGTAACATGTTTATTTGGGTCAGTGGTCCCTTTGTATTTAGGTATATCGGGCATACGAAACTTCTTTGGGATGGGCTTCGGAGCCGCACTCGAAGGGAATGGCTTTTGTACAAACTTTTTGGAATCCACTCCTTTTAAGATTGGTGGTGCCCCCGATATCTTGTCAACTCGGGGGTTGTAAGTTTCTACCTTCTTGTCGTTGGCCTCGATTTTCTTCTCTCCCGATTCCATTCTCTTAGTGAGCTCCTCGAGCATCCTCGTTATGGTAGGGTCAGTTGTTGAAATGTTATCACCCGATCTTTCAGGCACTAGCTCGGTACGACGAGTAACCTCCTGTTCAACCCTATTTGGTGCCCTGTGCTGATTTTGCAACTGAGCAATGGCGTTTTGTTGAGCTTGAAACATTTCTAATATTACTTGGAGACTGACTCCTTCATCTCTTCTGCCCTGTGTACCTCGACTGTCATTTCGATCCTCTCTGCGTACATTTCCTTCGGGGTCTGCGCCTAAATCTGCATTCAAAGAAACATGTGAACTGACATTAACTGGGTTGACAGGCGGTGCTCCTCCGAGGTCAGCCTGCGGCACCTCGATTCCTGGAGCGATAACATTCTTTTTTTCTCCGTGGAGTACGAGGCCGTTGTCGTCGTATGTAGTTGTGTTTTGTGAGTTAGACATGATTCAACCTGAAAACAAAAATTCCCGACGAGAACAAGTGTAAAATAGTGTGTTTTACCAGAATTAGCATTGAACAATCACTATTATCCTTATCCCCACGGTGGACGCCAAACTGTTTACCTCGAAATACGAGTAACAATTAAACTTGTAATATGGTTATAAGGATACGTGATCTGATTCAATACCAATTGATAAATGATGAAGCAAATAAATAATTAAGCGATTAAAGTAAATCAAACCAGTGTCGTTGCAAGTTATCAATCTTGATTTGGAACAGACTCAAGATCAAGCATTAAGAACAGTAAGAACAATAAGAACAATGGTAAAATGTAAGCAAGTAAAAGAGCAGCGTATTGTTATTTCTTAGTAAGTGTATATATCCTTTTACAAATGAACGGGGCTCCTCTTTATATAGTAGAGGAATCCTAAATAAGGTATAACTCTAATTTCGAAAATAAAATCCATGATTGATGTCAATAACCGTCAACGGTTCTGTCAATCCGAGATTCCCCCGAGATCTACGGTCGATCGCTAATATCTCACTGTTCCGTTGTTCGATGTTGGTCATGTCCAATCTCGATCCTTCACTCTTCGTATCTTTGAGCTCGAGCTTGCTTTAATACAAGCTTAATCTCAAGGCAGGCCCTCGAGCCCATAAAATCGGACATCCTCGATTTTAACCATATATAGAGTAGGAGTGACAAACGGGTGGATCAGATCGAACATGAGTAGTAGAAACAAAATTGTAAACTCCGTCTTGTTTTTGCAACGCAGAACAAAAGCACTCATTGCATGTATTTATAAATGGATTTATTATAACTTGTGTACACTTCATTGATCAAAATTAATTTTTTTCTTTTCTCATTTCTAGTTTTCTCTTACTTTGATGATTTTAATTTTTTTTTTTTTTGAAGAAATATGAAATTTTCAATCATCTCAACCAAAGTCATCTCAAAACCACACATTAGATCATCCATAATCGCAACAATTGTATTAGTATTTTTAGTTTTAATGAATAACATGGTAAATAGCTTTGGCCATTTGGTAATACCACAAATATTATACTTTCTGGTGATCATATTTTTACCACCATAAAGTTCGATAATTATAATTCTTCGTTCATCTCTATATTATTGAAATCATGATTGGGGAAAGGCTTTGCAAGTGTAAGGTGGTTTGAATGGGATAATTGAATCTGCTTCTAGTTTATTTTCTCATTGTCCCTACGAACTTTTTGGTTTTGAGTGGACATGAACAAGGAGGCAACATGAGGTAATTTTTATGCCTAAATTTGGTTCATGAAGTTTTTGGTTTCGAATATGAATTGTAAGTCTTTCTTTCACATAATAGGAAAAACTAGTCAGGTTCAATTGAAATAATGGCAGAGGTGTACGCATATATTTTTGTAAGCAATGTCGATATTTAAAGACATGAGAAAATAAACAGAGTATAGTAACAAAGACATATTGAGAAGAAAATACAACTTAGATACTTTACTAAAAACTCCTCGACAGGCTATCTGTTGGGTTTTTTAAGCTTAATGTAGCTTAAAAGAGGATGAATGGGAAATGGAGGGAAAATAAAATATTTGAGTTTCCCTCCTTGACAAAGGGACATTATCCCATATTGAAAGAGGAAAATATTTTTATGGGTATATATACAATTGCTCTTCTTCTAGCTCTTAAATAGTTAAGAAGAAGGCACGCCTCGCGCAGTCGTCGTCGCTTGCCTCGGCTTCGGTTTCGGCTTCGGATTTGGTCAAATATCCGATGTTTTGTTAACGAAAAATTAATATTAAATCCAACAGAAAATTAAGTGTTCGTTTTTCGTTATCCGTCTTCCGTTTTTGTAACGAAAAATTAAGTTTCCTCCGCGTTTTGAATTCCCGGTTTATTGTTGCGTAATAGCCATTTACGTTATGGCCATTTTACGTAAACAATCCTTCTGAAGAGTTGCACCTCTTCAATTTGAGCTCAACATATTGGCTATAAATAGCAGTTCATTCTCTCAGGTTTTCCATACGAATTTTCAAATTCTCCTCCTTTCTTCTGCATTATTTTAACTACAAAGAAAGCAACAGTAAGTGTGATTTGCTACCGATCTTTGTATTAGCTGGATCACTATGGTTTGAAGTACCCCTACACCAGTGTGTAATTCGTTCTATCCTGTGAGGAAATAATCCACAACCTTGGGTACTAGGAGGGGATTAAGTTCCTTAAGGAAATACTGTGAATTCAGTGGGTTCGGATTAAATTCTGTTTCTTTTACATTTTCTGTTTATCCGTTATTTTTGTCTCTAGAATTATTTTACAAATACAGTATACTAACAAGCTTAAGGAACTTAACTGTTTTCTGTATTTGTGTTATACTTATTGTTCTGGAGACTAAAACGTTTGTTGTTTTTCTACTCCCGTTTTGGAGATTAAAGCCTTCGTGGCGATTTTCTACTTCATTGGAGATTAAAATCTACGTAATTTTCTACTCCATTGGAGATTAAAATCTACGTAATTTTCTACTCCAGTTTTTAAACGTTTATTAAATGTTTGTTTGTGTCATTCTTTTACAGAAATGACGAATGACAACGGAAATCAGTCTGTTTCGATGGTGACTGTCAATGCATCGACAAGCCGAACAACACCGGCATTGGCACTGGCAGAAAAATGCGAAAATTTTTCCTGGATTGATTTCAAGCGGTGGCAGCAAAAGATGTTCTTCTACTTGAAGACTTTAAGTCTGCAGAAGTTGACTACGGAAGATGTTCATGTTATGCCCGACGAAACTCCAGAAAATAAACGCTTTCTCGTGACTGAGACGTGGAAGCATTCTGATTTTCTATGCAAGAATTACATTCTTAGCGGACTGGAGGATGTTCTATATAACGTCTATAGTAATGCGGAGATGTCAAAAGAATTGTGAGTTGCTTGAAATGAAATACAAAACTAAATATGCCGGGTTGAAAAAATTCTTTGCCGCTAAATTTTTGGACTACAAAATGGTAGATAGCAAGTTTATTATTATCCAAGTCCAGGAATTGCAAGTGATTATTCATGATCTCCTTGTTGAAGGTATAAGTCGAAATAATATTTATGTTAAAAGTATTAATTTTATTACTTTTACTAACAAAATTTTCATTGAATGTCTTGTCATCAATGAAGCACTCCAAGTTGCAGCGATTATTGAGAAGTTGTCTCCTTCGTGGAAGGACTTCAAAAACTACTTGAAACACAAACACAAGGAGATGTCACTTGAAGATCTCATTGTTCGGTTGAGAATCGAAAAGGACAATAAAGCTGCTGAAAAGAAAGGCCGTGGAAACTCAACAATAATGGGAGCAAACATTGTTGAGGATGCTCCTCAAAATAATAGAAAGAGGGAGAAGGCTTCTCGACTGAAAAGCAACCCAAGCAAGAAGCGGTTCAACAGAAATTTCTACAACTGTGGAAAAGCTGGATACAGATCTGTAGATTGTTGTGCTCCAAAGAAAGACAAGAAGAAGGGTCAAGCAAACATGATTGAAAAGCACGAAGATGTTGATAACTTGTGTGCTATGCTTTCTGAATGAAACCTGGTGGGAAATACTAAGAGTGGTGGATTGATTCTGGAGCCACTCTCCATGTTTGTGCTGTTAGAGAAGCATTTGATACATATGCTTCTGTTGGACCCGAAGAGACGCTTACTATGGAAAATTCTATAACGGCCAAAATTGAAAGATGTGGAAAGATATTTCTGAAAATGACTTCTAACAAGGTGGTGACTTCGAACAACGTCCTTCACGTTTTCGAGATTAGAAAGAACTTAATAATCTATGTTGGACTTCTCGTTAAGAACGGGTTTAAGTGTGTCTTTGTATCTGATAAGGTTGTAATAAGTAAGAATGAGATATTTGTAGGAAAAAGTTACCTCACTGAGAGCCTTTTCAAACTAAATGTAATGGTCGTTGAGAATAATAAAATTTCAGCTTCTTCTTACTTACTTGAGTAAAATGATTTATGGCATATCCGTTTGGGACATGTCTATTATAAAACCTTGCGAAAAATGATAAATTTGGAAGTATTGCCTATGTTTGAATGCAAAAAATTAAAATGTCAAATATGTGTGGGGTCTAAGTATGTTAAACATCCTTATAATTCAGTTGAAAGGAATTCAAATCCTTTAGACTTAATTCACACGGATATTTGCGACATGAAGTCAATACCATCTCGCTGTGGAAAGAAGTATTTCATAATTTTTATTGACGACAATACTCGATATTGCTATGTTTACTTACTTAATAGTAAAGATGAAGCAATAGATGCATTCAAGCAATATAAAAATGAAGTTGAAACGCAACTTAACAAGAAATTCAAAATGATAAGAAGTGATAGGGATGGTGAATATGAATTTCCTTTTGAAGAAATATGTTTAAAATATGAAATTATTCATCAAACAACGGCCCCTTACACGCCCTAATCCAATGGGATTGGAAAAAGAAAGAATCGTTCACTAAAGGAGATGATGAACACATTATTGATAAATTTTGATTTGCCACAAAACTTGTGGGGAAGCCATTCTTACGGCTAATCGGATACTAAATCGAGTACCCCATAACAAAACGCAATCCATTTCATATGAAAAATAGAAATGAAGGAAGCCCAACTTAAAATTTTAAAGTGTGGAGGTGTTTGGCAAAAGTGCAAGTTCCTAAACCCAAAAGGGTAAAAATAGGACTGAAAACCATTGATTGTGTTTTCATAGGATATGCGGCCAATAGTAAAGCATATCGATTTCTGGTTCATAAATTAGAAAATTTCGACATTCATAATAATACGATTATAGAATCAGATAATGTTGAGTTCTTTGAAAATATATATCCGTATAAAAAGGAATCTGAGTCGATTGGTGAAGGATCTAAACGACTTCGGGAAGAAACAAAAGAAAGTACATTTAATCATGAGGATCCAAGACGTAGTAAACGTCAAAGAATGTCTACTTTATTTGGACCAGATACTGTGTCTTTCTTATTGGAAAATGAGCCTCGGACATTTAAAGAAGCTATGTCTTCTTCAAAATTATTATTTTGGAAAGAGGCAGTTAATAGTGAAATATAATCCATATTGAACAACCATAGATGGGAATCAGTTGATCTTCCTCCTAGAAATAAACTGTTGGGTTCTAAATGAATTTTTAATAGAAAAATGAAAGATGATGACACCATGGATAAATATAAGGCAATACTTGTGATCAAAGGGTATAGACAACTAGAAGGTCTTGACTATTTTGATACATACTCTCCAGTTACAAGAATTACGTCCATACGAACGTTAGTAGCATTAGCTGCAGTTTATGGTCTTGAAATTCATCAAATGGACGTTAAGACATAATTCTTAAATGGAGATTTGGAGGAAGAAATCTACATGGAAAAACCTGAAGGGTTTGTGATTCCAGGTGAAAAAAGAAGGTATGTAGACTTGTTAAGTCCCTTTACGGACTAAAACAAGCACCCAAACAATGACATGCGAAATTTGACCAAACAATGTTGTCAAATGGTTTAAGATAAATGAATGTGATAAATGTGTGTACATTAAAAATGTTCTAAATCACATAGTCATTATTTGCTTATATGTGGATGATATGCTGATAATGAGTAATGACATTGCTAACATAAATGCGACTAAGCGTATGCTATTTGATATGAAGGACTTGAGAGTTGCTGATTTAATTCTAGGGATTAAGATCCATAAGACTCCTCAAGGTATGACATTGTCACAATATTATTATATTAAGACAGTACTTGGAAAATTCAAGCTCTTGGATTTTGAAATTGCAAAGACTCCAATTGACGTGAATCTTGCACTAGCAAAGAACAAAGGCCAAAGCATATCACAATTGGATTATGCTTGTTTGTTGGGGTGCTTAATGTATATCATGAATTGTACACGACCAGATATAGCTTGTGCTATAAGTAAATTAAGTCGATAGACGAGCAATCCAGGCCAATCTCATTGGATGTCAATGAAACGATTTTTGAGATATTTAGAACATACCAGGACTTTGTTTTGCACTACAGTAAATATCCTGCAGTGATTGAGGAATACTGTGATGCAAATTGGATCACCAGTTCAACTGATTCTAAGTCCACAAGTGGATATGTATTCACTATTGGAAGAGTGATATCTTGGAAGTCGTCCAAACAAACTTATATTGCTTGCTCTATAATGGAGGTTGAGTTCATAGCCCTAGTTAAAGCCAGTGAAGAAGTTGAATGGCTCCGAAATTTCTTGAAAGACATTCCATTTTGGCCCAAACTGTTGGCACCAATATGCATACATTGTGATAGTCAAGCGGCAATTGGAAGGGCTGGGAGCGTTATGTATAACAGTAAATCTCGTCATATACGACGAAGACACAAAATCGTTAGGCAACTACTCTCTACAGGAATTATCACAATTGACAATGTAAAGTCAAGCGGTAATGTGTCGGATCCACTTAAAAAAGGCCTAACTAGAGATGTGGTTGAGAAATAATCGAGGGGAATGTGACTATGCCGAAAACAAGTCATTGTGGCGGTAACTCTACCTAGAAGATTTGAGATCCCCAGATTTAGGTTCAAGGAGATCAAACAAAGTCATTAATGACGGTTCAACATTGTCAACTAAAATGTTGGTCCATTCTCGTGATGAGACAATGTTCAGTACCAACTACCAAGGACAAAGCATTAAAGCTTTTTAATTATTTCTAAATTTGATACGGGGTATATCAAATAGTGTATATATGGGATGACACATTTAGGAATCACCTATGTAAGTGTGAAGTGTTAGCCGCTTCAAGGAGAATTTTGTAAGGCCATTTCTCTACGCACTTATAAAACCAGACAACGTTCATGGCTGAAACGATCACAACAATGAGAACCAAAGATGGTTAAGAGTTGATTGTGTGACTTATGATTGTCTAGGTATACACCAAAGTTCGACGTTTCAAAGATATCAAATCTACCGATTGACCGAGTATATCCGACATAAGTTCACTGCGAAAAGTTCAAAGAGAAACCTACTTATCCAGATGCGATTAATCCTTGCTTGCGAATCACACAGTTTTTCATGTATATTTCCGTAAAATAGCCATTCATCATTCATGTGAGGGATTGTTGGATTTTTTTAAACTTAATGTAGCTTAAAAGAGGGTGAATGGGAAATGGAGGGAAAATGAAATGTTTGAATTTCCCTCCTTGACAAAGGGATATTGTCCCATATTGGAAGAGAACAATATTTTCTATGGGTATATATACAATTGCTCTTCTTCTAGCTCTTAAAGAATTAAGAAGGAAGCAAGCCTCGCCCCGTCGTCGTCGCTTGGCTCGGCTTCGGCTTCGGCTTCAGATTTGGTCAAATGATCGATTGGTTGATTTTTTGGACAAAATTTATTTGTTCATAGTAAATATTAACGTAATATTATTAAACATCCGTTTTTTTTTGTAAACAAAAAATTAATATTAAATCCAACAGAAAATTAAGTGTCCATTTTCCGTTATCCATTTTCTATTTTCCGTTATCCGTTATCCGTTTTTGTAACGAAAAATTAAGTTTCCTCCGCGTTTTGAATTCTCGATTTATTGTTGCGTAAATAGCCATTTACGTGATGGCCATTTTACGTAAACAACCATTCTGAAGAGTTGCACCTCTTCAATTTGAGCTCAACATATTGGCAATAAATAACAGTTCATTCTCTCATGTTTTCCGTACGAATTTTTGAATTCTCCTCCTTCCTTCTGCATTGTTCTAACTATAAAGAAAATAGCAGTAAGTGTGATTTGCTACCGATCTTTGTGTTCGCTGAAACACTGGGGTTTGAAGTACCCCTACACCAGTGTTTAATTCGTTCTATCCTGGGAGGAAATAATCCACAACCTTGGGTACTAGGAGGGGATTAAGTTCCTTAAGGAAACACTGTGAATTTAGTGGGCTCGGATTAAATTCTGTTTCTTTTATATTTTTTGTTTATACGTTATTTTCATCTCTAGTATTATTTTACAAATACAATATACTAACACTATCATTGTTAAAATTGCAAATGAGTAACTTTGTTATTGTTGAAAGTAAAAAAGAACTAGTATTAGAACCCGTACGATACACAAATAATATTAAAACAATATTAATTATGTCAAACGATGGTCTGACTTTGTTTAGCATATTAGATCATATTCTTTTAACAAAATTCAGAATTTTGCATGTTAATGCAGTGTACCCAAAAACAAAATAATAAATTAAAGAAAACTATTTACATAGTCATTAATTAACTTTTGTTTTCCTTATTTTAATTTATAACATTTTCGGATATTTCATATTATTACAATGATATAAAAATTTCTATTAATGGATTGTTCAATATTTTTTTTTTGACTTTACTTATTAAGATTCGAGTTATGTAATATTATCCATTGTACGTCGTTGTTTATCACAAATCAAAAATAATCTCAAACTAAAATTAATCTTATTCTTTCAACCTTTTGAATTATGTTAGTTCGTTATTGCATTATGCAATACTTTGTCTAACTCTTTTAATTTGTTTTCACACTCTTATTTTATAGTTAGAAATTCATTTATTATGTAAAATTCAATCGGTTGAGAAGGTAAAAGGGGGTAAGGTGCAGGAGAAAATTAGGTTTAGCTATGGCAGAACAATGCAAAATAATTTTTATTTAAAAGTAATTTGACCTTTTTTTTGTATATGTACAATTATTTTGTAACGGTTGAAGTACTACTATTTAAATAATAAAAAAGTAGTAAAATGAAAATAAATGTTTTGAATAATTTTACTTTTGTTATACCAAATAAGTAACAACTTTTGTTATTTGCAAAAGCAAAAAAATTACATAAAAATGTTTGAAGATAAGCAAATACGAAATAAGTCATAGTAAAGACGAATAAAAGGCATGTGTAAATGTCAAAACATGTATTTTAATTGGTTCCTTGTCAAAGAAGATATTTATAGTTATCTATATTGTACACAAATAAGGTTAGATACATCAAGCTTGTACCATTTTTTGTTATTTATTTTTCAAATAAAGAATTATTATTTCGACTTAAAAAGAATGTGTAAGATACAAAACGAAAATTTAATTGGCTCTTTCTCAAAAAAGGATACCGACCATAACTAAATTATACACAAAACTTTAATTAAATATTCATAACGTAATATATATTGTACACAAATAATGTCAAATTCTAAACTTATACTAAATAAAGAATACTTCTCATCAATCTTTCAACAGACGTCCATAACATAATTATAGGTTAATTAAATTATACTACACTATATTATTTATTTTTCGAATTAAAATCCCTATGTTCAAGTATGATGTAAATGTTGTTGTTACTATAATAGATGTAATAGAGCATCAACCTATTGGTTTGTTTGCTGTTACCAGTTGAAAGAGGTGGTTCAACCGTTGCTGACATCAAATTTTACACCGAAGAGAGGCTAAAAAAATTGTTAAAAAAAAATGCAGCTACAGAGGTGAACCACCATTCTATCATATACGGAGTAGTATCACTAATGCAAATTTTCATGACAAAACAATATCATTTGGATTATTTTCTATAATTAATCTCTTTGGATTTCAATTCACTGCATATTAATATTTAATAAAATTTTCCGGCAATACGGTGACGGATGACACCGCATAAGCCAACGTGCCTCCGTCCCTGAATAATGGGCTAAATTGTTAAACAAAAATTGATTATAAATAATACTTCGAAGTTGAAATAATGAAATAATTTTCATGGCTAAGTTGATGTTGAAAAAAAGCTTGTTTAAAGATGTTAAAATTTGTGAGTGGAACCAAATATTTTATTCGAAATATTCTTTCAAGCCACTATATATTTCAATTTTTCACTTAAAGTTTAAAGCTTAGCTCCTGTTTAGTCATATATTTTGGCTATTTTTTTCAATAACAAATTTAAAAATATTGTTTGTTCATGGAATATGATCAGTTTTTTTTAAAAAAAAAATTTTAATTCCCAAAAATTGCGGGTGAAATTTTTTCTTACATTCACAAAACTTCAGTCTTTTTTCCCAATAAAATGTATATCCAAACAAAACTTTAACTTTCAAAATTTATTTTTTAACACAATTTTAAAAACTCATTTTTCAAGTTTAAACCAAATCTATATCCAAACGCTAGCTTAAAATTTAGTATTTACAAATACTCATAACTAGTATGCAAATGCAGAAGTTCAAATATTTTCTGTTCAATTAGTTATAACCTTCTATCACAATTCTTTACTTATACAAAATTAATTTTCAAGTGAACTTCTTATCCAAACATAAATTTTTACAATTATTTGTAACTTATACTTTAAATTAAATTTTTATTTCAATCTCAACTCAAATATTTCAGGTATATTTCATTTGAGTCAATTCCAAGGAGTATATAAAGCAACGCGCTTAACCTCACGTTTTCTTCTTTAGTTCAGTAGCTTCATGCTCCCTGGGCACCAACTCAAACAATTTTCGCCATGGTACGCACTTTCTCCATTGCTACACACACACACGCACAAAAAAAAAAAGAAAAAAACCTAACAGTTTTTGTTAATGGCGTGGTACGCAGGATTACATGAAATCAGTAGTCCCTACGAACGTCTTCACCGAGCGTGGCTCCAATATCGTCGTCATCAATCCAGGTTCTAAAAACCCTAACTTCTCTCAATTTGACCTTTTTTGTGTGTGAGTTAATTAGTTGCTTAATCAGTTGGTAAATTACGTCGAAAAAAATTTGCGCTGTAAATTTAGGTTCCGCAAATGTCAGAATTGGATTGGCTAATCAGGATACTCCATTCAATATACCTCATTGCATTTCCCATCGCACTACTCAATTACCGAAACGAAATGTTCAAGATCAAGTAAGGCCAAATTTTGAATTTTTATACTCGCTCTATCCTATTTTATGGGACATATTTTCCTTTTTTTGGTTCATCCGTAAAGGAATGACACAGTTCCATATTTGAAAATAATTTAACTTTAAACTTTTCATTTTACTGTTATGAAAACGAGTTGGGGGCATACAAATGTTTATGACTTGTTATGACTTTTTTTTCTCTCTTGAAACTCCGTGCCACATAATTGGGACGGAGGGAGGAGTTTTTAAAAAGTTCTAACTAAAGTTTGCAATTTCTTATGATTTTTCTCTAACTTGAGTTTGATTTTAATTTCTTTTTATTTTATATTCGGATTTCAAGTTTGTAATTTTATGTGATTATTTTGTTTTGATGAAAGTGTTTTTTTTGGGTGTTTAGATGCTGAATTCTCAGGTTACAACTGCACAGCATATGGAGCGGGAAAGAGCGTATGATATGGTTTGTACATGAATTATTAGTAAACAATGTTCAACTTGATTTGTCTCTGTGAATTTGAAAAACAGAAGTTTAATCATATGTGTGAGCATGAACCTTTTAATCAACAGATTGCTTCGCTGTTGAGAATTCCATTCATGGATGAGGAGGTAGCTAACAGTTCTTATCCACGCAAGGTACATGGGAGAATACTTTATGCTTTTTAAATATAATTCGAAATTTATCTTTTGGATTCTGTGAGATCTTCATGTACATGTGTGATGAGAGCTAGTTGTTTTAGCTATGGAAACTCGATTTTTTCGGGAACAATTTCTTGGAATCGAAACTAGTGCAACTAAAGTATCTATAGTCATGCTTTTCCAAATATTTCTATTGACAGTCTTTTGTGTGTATCTTATGTGTGTCTCTGCAGATGGGACATGTGGATGCATATCCTCCGCAGAATAACACGAAAGAGCCAGAGTTCACTTGGACTGATGTTTTAGAAAAAAATGTCCCTCATTCTTCAACAAAGGGTGAGAACTGTAACCTGTTCATTCTTGAGTGAAACATTATCATATTGGCAATTTCGTTTAGGTTTGGCTCTTGTGCTCTCGATGCTGAATGTTAGTGTTGTATAGTTTTGTTATAAACCAATTATGATATGTACAGATTCACAAATCTTTGTGTTGCATTTGATTACTCTTTGGGGTCTACATGCATAGCCTGCTCGTTCTTCTTTGCTTGCTAGTGATGTCCTAGCCAGTTAGTTGATTGGCAAGTAGCCCTATGTTTCAGTTGGCATGGCAATATTCACTGCTGTTAATGTCTAAAGCAGCCGAGTCGTGCCTTCTGAATAATACTGCATAAGCTGCTGTGGCTGTTCTAATACCTTAGTATCTATGGCAGATCTTTCTGCATTTAACTATTATCTGATATTCCTCTGTCAAGCTTCTTGGATGAACATTATGATAAGGATATTGTACGACAGTCCTGTTTTAAAATTTATTTGTTATTTCTATAGTTGATTACCTAATCTTAAATTGTGGACTTGAAAATGTTGTCTTTCTTTTCGAAATTTTGTTCTGAATACTAAGGACTCTTATTTGGTTATATATCTACTGGAAATTTAGCTTTTATCAGTTCTGTTATTAAAACATTCAATGCTTATACTCAGTGAGAAGACTACTAACTGATCAGAACGTCCATGTCGAAGAGATGATACTTTCTTACTAGTTCAGATTTTCTTTGATTTTTAATAGTAGATGATACAAGAGCATGCTAAATTTGCTTATTATGTTAGTTTCACTTTATTTCAAGAATGAGTAATTATGTTTAGCTGTAGCAGTAGAAGCCGAACCAAACGAGGGTGGTACCAGCGAGGACCCCACTCTGAAGGAAAGCAAGATTAAGGTTGAATATAGTTCCACTGAACGTAAATATAGAGAGTACATATGTGGAGAGGAAGCTCTACGAATATCCCAAACTGAACCATATTGCTTGCGCCGTCCTATACGCCGAGGTCATCTTAATATATCTCAACATTACCCTACGCAGCAGGTAATATCTTGTTTCAAAGTTTCCTTTCGATGCACGGAAAATTTGATGTACATCTGTTTCTTCCCGTTGTTACTCACAAATTTGTAATTTTACTTTTGAAATTAATGTTTTTGGATTGTGCATTCCAAGTTCTGCATCGAGCATTGACATTTCTTTGGAAATGTTGTTTATTGATTTTCCAGTAAAGGTATATCAATGTAACTTGTTCATATTAACTAGAGTCCCAGTGTTCATTATTTTTGATATAATAGTCGGGGGAATCTTTTAGGTTCTTGAAGACCTGCATACCATCTGGGATTGGATTTTGGTTGAGAAATTGGATATTCCTCATAGCATGAGAAACATGTATTCTGCAATCCTTGTTCTTCCAGAGACATTCGACAGTCGTGGTACATATACTCTATTTTTTCCCTATTTATTCTTTTTCTGTTTTTGAAACATAACTCTGGTAAATTTATCTTTAGGATAGAATGTTGTTATTCTGGTTAAATTTGCAATATTTGGGAGAAAAATGAAAAGGTGAATACTCCACTAGATCTTGGAATTAAGCTGCTCATAGGCTAGCTAAGTTTGCTATTTCTCTTCTGCATGAGGTCTCTCTTGGGATCATTCTCCCGGGATTGGTTTATTAATGCCATTGTGTCATCTGTACGCTTGTTTTCATTCATGAAGAAATGTGAAGTTTCAGTGTTCTACGGAAAAAGACACTCCGCTAACTAAACTATCAAGAGAGATATTTGAGTGTGTGACAGTATGATTACCCAGCTGCTCCAGCCTTAGTGGGCAGGGATACCCCATATATCCTTGTGTGCTGTAGTGGGCTACCTGGTAAATTAGTTAAGGTTTTCTCAAGTTGGCCAACACCACCATAATATAAATAAAGAATGTAACAGTGTATCCTCTTACTCATGCACTGTCCTGTTGGACTGCGAAATGAGGACAGTCAATTTAGTTGACACTAGATTGAGCTGAATCCAAAGAGCTGTTCTGGTCTAGTTGTTTCTGATTTTAGAAACAGGGAAGGTAAGGCAAAGGAGGGCAGAAGTATTAAAAGAGGGAATCAAAGAGGAAAGGGAAATCAAAATTAGTAGGCTCGAAAGAAAATTGTATCTCCATGTTCTTTTATCTCCATGTTCTTTCCTATTCATACTGTTAACACCAAACAACGAAATGGAAATATCCGTGATTTCCTTTTCCTTTCTCTTGTCTTCCCTAGTTTTTGCGACTCCTAATGCCGAAGATAGTGACCCATCATAAAAAGGTCTCTCGAAGTAACTTCACTACTCACCCATTACGAGGAATTTGAAATGGAAAAACCAGAATTCAGAACAAGAGCTTTGAAAGAGGGTGTTGTCAACCATGAATATGCCCAACAATTTGGTGAAGAGGAAATTTCCCTACCGCTTCCTCAGATTGTCATTTAATTTCTTTGGCAAGATTTCTTAGGTATTGAATATAGAAGAAGAATAAGACTTTAATTTCATGACAATCTTTGCTAACTTGCCTCTGGTGGAGGTGACAAAAATGTTTCTGCATTTTACTTTCTTCGCCTGGAAATATTTTCAAATTTCACCACCTTCAATGACTCATCAATCAAACCATCCATTATCCTCTTGGTGCATTCACAAGGAATCTAGTCGCTAACTGGTCACTGGATCTTTTATGTTTTATATCTTGCTTGTTTTGTGTCCATTTCCTTGAGAGTGCTCTGTCTTTCATAAAAGCTCACTGGAGGCTTCCTAGATCCATGCACAACAAAGTAAAAGAGGTGTCAAAGACTGTAGACTAGATGTTTCTGATCTGTTATGTGGCTTTAACATATGATCACACCATTTCTTCTTTGAGATAACACTTCTTTGTTGTTTATGCAAGCAGAAATTAAAGAAATGCTTTCTATCGTGTTGCGTGACTTGCGCTTCAGCTCAGCAGTAGTCCACCAGGTGATGTTATGTTCCTGAACTTTTTAGTTTTAAAATAAAATGATTCCATGTACACAAGTCAGATCTAAACCTTCATACTTGCTTGAAATATATGCATAAATAGTTTAAATACTGACCTTTTATTTACCCGTGCAGAACTCTTTTACTACCGTCCTACATGACATTGCTTCTTCATTCTATTTCTAGGAAGATCTGGTGAACTTGTCCTTTGCATTTTAAACAACACAAAAGCCACTTTTTAAAATTAAAAATGCTATTAGAACACTTGTGTGCATAGGTACGTATCGTCACGCAGTGCCATTTAGTAGCTCTAATCTTAGAAGACCTTACATATTACTACCTTAATTGCAATTTTCTAGATAGGCTTGCCGCACTTTCTAAAATGGGAGTTGCACTTGGCTTTCTAAGGGAAATTAAGCTACTATTTAGAAGTTGTTTTTGGGCTATTTAATATCAATCAAAGTTAATACATCCAATTTTCCTTTTCTTTAACCTTTCTCAAAAAGAAAAAAAAAACAACTTTTCTTTAAATAGGAGACATGATTTAGTCATGTCCTGCGTCGCCCTAAAGATGAGCCGGTCTATAGGTGTGAAACTATGGTGAATGAAGGCGTTATGAGGGGACGAGGTAGACCTAAAATCACATGGAAAAAATTGTCTCGAAAGACCTACAAATCCTTGGAATTAATGCAGATATAACTAAAGATAAGGCACAATGGACGAAAAGATCTCTCTAGTAGTAAAACTTATTTTCACTACTATTATTTTATTTTGGCATGATTATAATATGAGTTGAGCTTGAAGAAAGAATTGAGGATTCATATCGCCGACCCCAACTTTGTTTGGGATTAAGGCATAGTTGTTGTTGTTGTTGTTATCTTGTACGGTTGTACCCATTGCGTTTAGCAATAACTTACCAGCGAAAGGACCCGACTTGATTTCTCATGGAGCACCTACTTTTTGATAAAATTGAAGAGGGGGGCAGAATCTACTAGTAGAACTTAATTATTTGAAAGTTGGGCATAGTGGTTCGTTTTTTTTGGTGGG